>KK499776.1:2040242-2173648 GCA_000688715.1 Glossina pallidipes
TATGCCCGTATATGTGTTTTCATGCACGTACATTAAGCATTTAACGTGCAAACACCTAAGCTTACTGCCAACAGATATTTTAGTTCCATCATTGCAGATGTAACATGCCCAACACCGGCACATAAATATATGTATATATATATATATATATATATGTATATATGTATACATGTATATATGTATACATATATGTATATATATGTATTGGTATATATATGTATTGGTAATTGAAGGGGTGAGTAATTTGATGTTCTATTCTCCTCCCTTGCGTATGTTTGCCTGTAATGAGCTGAGAAACGAATCTTAAATTTTCGTTCTTACTTTCTTCTAAACAAACTAAATTTAATAATAAGCAAAATCAATCTTTATCTACTTTTGTAGCATATAAAAGAAAGAGAATACTCAAGACTTAATGATGAAAGTATTTATACATAAGAATTGCTATTCCGATTCTATACGAAAAAAGAAGGAGACGATTGTTAATTATACTACGTACGGGCAACGTGAAGCGATTGGGTGTTAAAACTTTTATGATAGCAATAATAAAAATATTAATAATAACCATAATAATAACCATAAATGATCAAGTATTTTGAAAATTAAAACAAACTTCGTAGTGAATGCAAGCTTTTATTTTTTAAATTATTATCGATTATAACGATCGTTCACTATCAAGGACGCTTCGACATCTTTTTTACAAATTTTCAATCCTCCCCTTACAGTAATCCGGATTCGTGAAGCTAAATATGACCCAAGGCGCCTGCTTGATAAGCTAGGTTTAGTGCTTTTGCTTTCTGGAACGGTTTATGTTATCACAAAGAATATATTTTTCATTTCCAATAACGATTCGGCTCGGAAATGGATCTCTACGAAATCTGGACAGCAGTGAAGCTCCAATTGATTAACGAATATTCTTGTTGCTCTCAGATTTCTTTGCTTTTCCAATTCCGGATGGATTTCGACCATTTTTTTACAGTTATGGATCAGTTTCCAGCAGGATGTAATTATCATATTTAACTGACCGTCCGCTTCGGGGCTTGTCGAAGAGATGTAATAATCATCATTATTAAATCATCTGAGCCAACGTTGGGACTTGTTGCGTTTCAATATTCCTTCAATAATATCGTCAACGTTCTTTGCTGTTACCATGGCATTAAATCCCGCATATGAAAATGAAAAAGTACGCAACGACAAATATGTTTCTCGAAAGAAGCGGATGGCGCTGTTTTTTTGTGGGAGGTAATAATAAAAAGTTTGACCTTTTATAATATTTTCTAGGCGGGAACTTTCTCGAAAACTATAAAAGAAAACTAGCTTCCCCTTCAACAATCGGCGCGGAACTAAAGGCAAAACCACTTCTCTGCAAATAATTGATTACTTATGGGTATTCCTCATACTAATAGTTTATATTTTATATAGTTATAGCCATAGTCAGTAAGTATTTAAAATTCGGCTTTAACCCCTATCTGTTGTGTCCGCTTGAAAGTGACGTTTTGTGTGAGCGTACCGGGAGCATTGTGTTAATATCACTTTGCTAATAATACATTGTCTGCTTTTCCACATACGGATATTTTGCAAAAGAAGAAAGCGCAAACACTGAAATACACACAAATGGATGTATATGTGTTCGTGTTAATATATGTGTATGTAGATGTGTGCATGTCGTTGGTTATATGCGTATGGATATATATATATATATATATATATATATATATATATATATATATATATATATATATATATATGTGTGTGTGTTTGTGAATCCGTATATATGTATGTAATCACAACTAGGCGTATATATGTAGTTAAGTACAATTCAGACTGATACATACAAACGTACATTAAAATATATTACTCTGTCAGACACTCGGAGACTGTGGCAAAAGATAAAGTAAAAAGTGATTTCATGAACATCATCACCATCATCACCATCGCCATCATCATTGTCATCATCATCATCGTCATTATCATCATCATCATCATTATCGCCATTGTCATTATCTTCAATCTGTTATTGTTGTTGCTGCCGCCGCCGGCATTATCTTGCTTAACGGCATTATTTGTGGTCATATTGTTTTGCTGTAAGCAGGATAATGATGATGCTATGTTGTGCTACTCAATGAAATTAAACTGTTTGTAAAACACTCAATCAAGCTGACGCTATTGTTATCGTCTTTTAATTAATAGGTGTAACACTGTGTTAATTATATCTCCTTATGTACAATCGTTTGTATATGTATGTATCTCTATCATGACAACGGTGTTAATTATGATAACGCTCTTTTCACAACTACCGTGTTTATTGAACGCATTATAAATAATAAAGATAAAGATTCAATTTTCATTGCTTTTATATTCTTGAAGGAATCGTAACATAAAACAGAACACAGTAAGCATCCACTAATGCATAAACATATACGCTCGCAGTTAAGTCAGACAACAATTCAACTTAAGTATACACGCCTCCATAGAAACACACGAATATTTTGTGCGTTTGACGTTGAAGTTAAGTAAGAAATTCACTGCAAAGGAATCATTTTAGATGATGTGTGCGTAACGTAAGCAAATACGATTTTATTATTATCATTGTTAAATAAAATTGTTTTCTCTTCTCTTCTCTTTGTAATAAAATTAATTATGTAGTTAATGCCAATTACAGCATTGAACCGATAAGAGCGTACCATAAGTTCATCAAGAGAGCTTCCTTTCATTTCTCGACAAACGTCAACAACCGAAACATTACATTAAGTCGTCACAATTTTATTTGTATATATCTTGTGGCAAGAGGCGACTATACCGCAATAAGACATATATATACATACATAATGTAAGCATCCTTTACGAAGCGATAGCACAATCTGAACATTATCGTTAGTCTTTATCTGACTACATTGACACTTAAATAAAGTTTAGAATTTGGTATTAGTAACTAAGTTCTAAGCCAAGTAACGAAGCCAAAAAGCGTTTAGCGGCGGACCAAACCAAGCATACCTTTCCCCACGAACAAATGTTTATACGCACAGGAGCGTAGAAACTGAATGATGTCACATATGTTGTTTCCTATCTTTTCATCGAAAGTTCGGCGATTATTTCACTAATATTCAAATTTATACCGAAAAAAGTGAAAATATGTTGAGAAAAATCTGTAAACTGCACTCTAATAAGTTTTCATTGGATACCTGTCATATTGATCAAACTTTCTTTATTTTTAACACTAGCTGGCATGGGCGGGCATTGTTCTCCTATCTTCATTTATATATAATATACCCCACGTCACTTGTGATACAAGATTTGTATACAATACCTAGAAGGACCCGAGACCCACTTTTTATAATATCAGAAACTTTTCAGAAACATTTTCTCCCTAAGCTTGATGCCTGTCCATGCAATCTTGTGCTTAATCTATAGGGAGCAAGTTATATAGTTATTTTAGAGAAATTTGCTATCCCGACGTGTTTTGACCCAAGGAAAAGTCTCCGGAAAATTGTTCGGATCAGTTAACTTTGTCGAACTCCTCCCATAGAATACCCGTATTAAGGGAAATGTTTGCGGAATGTTGAAGGATATTTAATGGTGGGTCGTTGCCGATTATAATGTAATCAATTGTTCTTAGCTAAAAAATATTGGACAACAGTTTAAAATCTGAGGAGTAGAGTGAAAAGAATAGAACAGAACAGAGGATAGACAGAGTACTCCGTCAATCGTTTATCGCATAATACATGTGGGATCGTGCTGGTTCAAAGGCCTGCAAAGACAAGCTTAAACATTACGAAAATGTGTCTCGGGCGAAAGAGAATCAAGCCAAGTAAAAATTTTCGATTTCGGTTCTTTTAAACGGAATGAAATCTCTTAGTCTAAGTCATGCGGTAATTCTCTTGCCGTAGAATCTGTCCGTTAAGGACATCATTTCAGTTTTATATTGATTTGATTGATGTCGTTCGAGTAGCGCAAGATTATAGAGTAATTTACTTATGTTTGTGTGTGCAAATAGCCGAAATTACCGAAGCCGCTTCCATCTATTTGATTGTATTTATGTTTCATTTATGGCAAATTAACACATGACGTTATGCTTATAATTGTTCTAAACCTCAAAATGGGTAACAAATTGACTGCGCATTCGAGATGTGACAACTTGTGACAATAGATTTCCGATGCGATATAGTTCGGTTTCTTTTCTTGATCGGTACATGTTAAATCACATTCATTAGGCTACGGCCACTCCCTCTTTCTCTATTTCACTTTCCTCATTTTTTTCTGGCCGTCACCGTGTTACGCTTGCAAGTGACATCCGCCGAGTGATTGGTCATATTAGAAAAAAAAAACTTCTTTTTTCATATTAATTTGTCGGTTGTATACTAAGATAATACGATTTACAAATTGGTTTGTAATTTAGTTGAAATTATTTCGCGCGACTGAAATAGTTCGCGATATGCACTAAGTATAATATAATAAGAGAACGTGGATAACTTCTTTCGAACACGGTAATGTCGTGTGCAATCGCATAGCATATATTAATAGCACACCACACATATCGCAATTGTTCACCTTCCCTAGACTGCAATAATTTTTAGTGTAAACCAGTAAACCTTTTAAGCTTCAGTTTCAGTTTCAGTTTCAGTTTCAGCTTCAGTTTCAGTCCTTCTTGCTTCTATATGGAATGTGTGCGTAGTAACTTAATATAATTTTAATCAATGGCCAATATTTAGTAGGAGCTGCAAGTTTCGTTTTACTCTTATCTACCGTAGAACTTAATAGTTTTCAATCCATTATTTTCTAGTACAAGCAAAATTATGGTTATAGCGTTTATCTATTGGGTATCGAATAATTTACGAGTACAACTTGAGGTTTTCTTTGATATATATATAAATCATAATTTTGGACAGCACTCTTCTATGAATTAATACAGTTTTGTCTGTGCTATGTATTTTATTCATGCATGCATGTATGCATAATGCAGAAATGAAAATACATACATGGACGAGTAATTACGTTTGTGGATATAGCTTTTTGCACAATAGCCAAATTAGGAATTATTCGCAGAAGTGCAAAGCCTGTGCTGGCATTCGAGAAGCTGCAAAGCTGTAATCATAAAATCTTAACCATGCTCCTTGCTCTGGGTATAAAATTCTATCACTATAAAGATTTCAATTGACCAAGTTGACTATGAATTACTAATGCCGCTGTTACTATAGTATATATTATAAGTCCAAGTGCTAAACTAATAAGAACAACTAACCACCATCACTACTAACGTGACCAGTTTTCTTCAGTTGACAATTCTGGGCATATTATTTAGCGAGTTTATTGTTTCGTTTTAGTAGTTTTACTACTACTACGTCTACTGCTATATATAATACACACCAGACGCACAACCTTGCCATACATTAACAATAACAATTGACACATGAATTGTTATGCAAACAGGGTTGCACTATTTGACCAAAAACGGTTTAAAAAAACGATAACTACCAACTTTTGTTTTGTTAACGTTAGCGTGTAAATACATTTCAATTCTATATATATATGTATATATATATATATATATATATATATATATATATATATCTATATATATCGTGTAGTTTAGTTATCTTACACAAGAACGAGAACGAGAACGAGAACGAGAACGAGAACGAGAACTACAACGAGAACAAGAATCCGCATGTAAGTAAATAAACGCAACAGATAATAGATATTAACTTGCCATCGTAGCGAAATGAAAAATTGAATAAACATCAAGTGATACCTACCGCTTCATACATTTGTATATTTAGAGGAGTATGACAAAAGCAACATCTCCCTCCTCTCAACTCTGTCTTCCCTCATTCCTTCATCCCCTCTCCACCCACTTTCCTTCTGCTCCTCTCTTCTAGCCACCCTACGCTCACCATCGTCCCATACAAAAAGAAACAGATAACAAAACACAGAAGCAAAACACTACACTTTGAAGGATGATGATTTAAATAAATGTTATGTGAAAAAAACGTTCTCAACTTTTTTAAGGCCGCATGTTACTCTCTTTAGCATTTCTTGCAAGCACTCCTGCTCCTCCTTTTTTGGCATTTGGGCTTTGTTTACTTTCCTCTCGCTACATGCCTACTCCAAATAAATAAATAAGCAAGCAAAACAACAAAGCAGGAAAGCAGCCTGAGTTTGCTGAGTTTCGCTTTTTTCAGAAATAGATATTAAATATAACAACAATATATTATTGAGTTAACATGAATTGGCTGAGAAACGTATCCCCGGTGTCGGATGATACCTTTGACAGAATAGAGTCATACAATGACACTCTGTACAGGCTTTGTGGTAATGACATTTAAATTGCGACCAAAAATTGTATTCGCACATGCTTACACATCTGTTCAGGTGAAGTTGAGTTAAATCCATACGGCTGGCTATGCACGACACTACATGCCGCATAAACATATACACGTACACACGCATACACACACACATATATATATGTATATACACACATACACGCCCCTTTATATAAGAGAAGTCCACAGTATAAGTACCATCGGCAAGGTATTGCTGGTAGTCTGCAATGAGTGCGAATGCACACAGCCACGCACACAAGTACTATGTTTATGTGTACGTACGTGCAAATGCGTTGAAACAAAATAGTTCTTTTATTGCTCGTATTCAATAGTAATTTTTTTTTTTTTTTTTTTTTTTTGTGTGCGCCCTTTAATTATTAAATCGTTCGATGAGAATTATATTTACACACATACATGCATGTGATCATGAGAAAATTGCAAGTAGTTAAAAAAAAAAAAAATTCAGAAAATGCAGCAACACTGCAGCTGCCAGCAGTAGCACCATTGGCAGTTTTGGCAATTGGCAGCATATTCAGCAGTGGCGCATCCATGGCGCACTTTTTTAAAATTCTTTCTCAGCAAAAAACTAACATTAATTGATATTTTGAATTACGTTAGAAAATTGAAGTGTTGGTGTAACAATAAACGGGATCTAATGCAATGCATATAAATGTAATATTCAATCAACTTAAAGGAGAAGCAAGAATTTCAAAATGTTTAATGCGGCAAATGAAAGACATCTAGTCTCCTTCATGCAGTCCCTTGCCGAATATTCAGAAATTGTATCGGGTTTGAATGAAAGAGATTAGATGGTAAACGAGTGATATGTTTTGCCATCTCTGGCGCACATAAAAAATTAACTGACTACACAACATGCTATTCGACTGAGTGCCAAACAATATGAACTAACCGACTACATTGACCAAACGCTGCATGCTATGAGAATTTGACTGGGCTGCAGATGCAGTTGCTGAAATCGTAACCACAAGTAGCCCATGGTGGAGTTGCACTCTCGTTCCTTGCATGGTAATCAATAATCGAATTGATAACGATCGTGTTTAATTTTCATTTTTGGATCTTGCGCATGGTTTGTGTTGTGGTTTTTGGTGTTATGTACGACGGACGCGCTTTAACAGTTCTGTTGCAGTAGTACCGTGCTGTGCCGGCTGTGTGTTGCTTGGCATAGTGTGGTGTGGTGTGTTGTGGTGGATGGTATGCTCTTTGGGTATTGCATTGCCAGCCGAGACGCGACATAAATTATTGCCAAGAAAAACAAAAATTGGAATTCCTTCGTTTTTTGATTCACACACACACACACACACATATATATATATATATATATATATATATATATATATATATATATAAATAGTTATACAATCAAGACAATAACGTATCGCAAAATTAAATAAAGCAAAGCTTGGCTGGCGCAGGAATCGAGCGGTTTTAAGTTGCACAGGTAGCATATATGCGCAGGGTGTTTAAATACTCACACGGGACGCCAGTTCATCTGGTTGGTCGATTATTACTCCTATTTGCGCTCTCGCACTCCAACAATACTTTCAAGATATTTGTACACATGCTTGGGAAAGTCTAACTTTTTTACGATTTAACCAACTTGCTAGCTGCCCAACTAATCAGCCACATCGAACGACCAAGTGGCTTTTCGTCATTCAATTGGTCGGTCGTTCAGGCGGTCAATCGTATATGTCTCTGTGTTTCGGGTATCTGTTTGGGCCAATGCGCAAAGTTGAGATCCAAAGCTACACTATGCTAATTACGTCATGTGGTCTGCCGCTTATGGACATATTATATTGTGGGAACCAAAAACTGGTATCGAACTGTTTGGCGACGCCAGCAGTATTCGTCGCACAAACAGAGGTAAAGACACTTTTTCCTTACCGTTGCTACTGTCGTCGTTGTTATTACTATAGCTCTGCTGTAATAAAAAAAAAGTAAAAAAATAATAAAAACTAAAAGAGTGCCTTGGCTACTGCTTGGCTGCGACCACCATTGCCACCACTTAGGCTATTGCTGTCTCTGATGTTTTTTGTTTTTCTTTTTGATTTTTGTTGTTATTGTTGTTGTTGCTGTTACTTTTATTTATGTTGTGGCTGTTATTTAAGCAATGTTACGCCGGCGAATAATGGGATTTTTACATTATGTTTTATGCGGTCAAGTACGGCATTTGTCGGTATTGGAATTGGTGCTACTACTGGATGTTTGTTGGTGGCATGTACAGACACAATTACATATATACACATACGTACATTTATACATATACGAGCCGAATGTGTTTTCGTATATATATATATATATACATATATATATATATATATACATACATACATACATATATGCTTTGGTGGCTTAAGTCTAGCAATACTATGAAAATACATATATATGAATAAGAGTAAACGTACGTATGTAGTATAGTAGCTGCGCCACCACAGTATAGTAGATTATGTGACACGAGAGGTTTAAGCTTTTGTGTGTGAAAATATTTTTGGAATGAGCACAAAGTCAATTAAATTTATTTTAAACACTCCACCATTACAGGAACACACACACGGTCTTCATATATTAAACTTGTTGCTAGTTGGCGGTGTGCGTGTCTGGTGACCGGTTGGTTGGTTAGTTGCTTGCTTTCTTGGTCGGTTTTTGAATAATAAATTGTAAAAATGAAGACACACACAATTCTCAATATATGCATATATATACATATATATATATAAATATATGACACACACACACGTACACTTATATATATATATATATATATATCTATCTATATACATCCCTATCTTCTTTATTTGGTAATACAATAGCACAGATACAAACACGAATGCGTGTATACACACAGGTCTGAATACTCAAACTCACATACGCACACATACATACGTACATGCAACAAGTCGAATGACACAGTATTTTTATTGGAGTCTTTAGCTGCTACAAAAGATAATTGATTTTAGCCGCTAACATTTTGCATACGAGAGGAAGATGAACGGAGAGGCGAGCATGGTGCCAGGAAACGCGTTGAAACAGAGCGAGCATTATGAAAAGGTGTGGGAAAATATTTGCTGAAAAAGGAACCCGCTTTTTACTTTTGTATGTGCGCAGCACCGTCTACCGCATATCGAATCGTTTGTTCAAGCGAAAATTTTAATCACAAAATTTATTTGAATATAATCGAACTGTGTGTATGCGTCTGTGTATGTATATATATACATATACATATATATATGACTTTCTCTCTCTCTCTCTCTCTCTCTCTCTCTCTCTCTCTCTCTCTCTCTCTCTGTGTGTGTGTGTGTGTGTGTGTGTGTGTATGTGTGTGTGTGTATATATATACGTGTTTGGCGTTACACATTCGTCCGCTTCTCTCATACACGAGGACTCTCATGCTACTTTTGTCCATTTAATAACTAATGGCAGCTTTTATGATGTTCTGCTCTTAAATAGGGTCATAACGTGTTTCAGGCGACAGGCGTTTGTTCGTTCATTAACGCTTCAGCTGAATCATATACAATTGTAATTTCCTCTTGACAGATTATCTTTCAAATTTGCAAATAAACGCCAGCATTGTTCAACAGCGGCAACGTATCGTTTAAGGAAAAGAAAACATTTGATGCTGAAATCATCATCATTAACATTATCATTATCGTCATCATTAACATCATCATTATTGCCATCAACATAATCATTATCATGATCATCATCACCATCGTCATCATTATAATCGGTTTCGTTATCGTAAAAGACAACATTATAATCATATGCATGCATAAATACACACACGCACAAATACGCACATGCATATCAGCTAAGAAATGTGTGCCAAAGTAACAAAAAAAAAAAAACAAAAAAAATGCAATACGTTTATTCAATTATCCACAAAACTTTAACATAAGTGACCTCATTGACGCGAATGACGTCAGAACAACAGAAGACAATCTTATTGCCGTTTCTGCTGTTGTTGCCGTTGATTTTGTTGTTCATAGAACTTATAATTTTTTCTCTAAGGCTTTCCTATAACCAATTAGCCGACACATAGTTTCAATGACTTCTTATTGTATAGCAATCGACAAAGCAAGCGAATGCGAACATAAGCACGTTTTAATTGATGATCTTGAACGCAATTAATATTCAATATATTATTGTTTTTCGTTCAGAATGCAAATACAATAAATAAATGTAAATCTACACAATACTAGACATTCATCGTGATATGCATTGGGTGTCTTGTGGGGCAGATGCATGCAAATGGTGTCACCTACCATTTCCATCGTCACTGTTTAGCTGTTTCGCTGTTTCGCTGTTTCGCTGTTTGTTTAGCGTAAATTTAACGCGCTTTAATTCTGAATCAAGAGAATATTCAGCATTGTATTGTATTACATTGTAAATGGAGACTGATTGTCAAGGTTGGCGGATTTCTTAATTCAAACAGTAATTACCCAACCAAACACACTTGATTTACTGCGTGACAACTAAGCGTTAATTAAAATTATCTAGTTTTCCTTGGGGTGGATGGATAATCGTCCTATGTTTCGTCGTAAATAGTTGGAAATTTTTCTTCTTTTAAATTTCTCTACAAACAAAAGGCGAACTACTAAACCTTCAGCAGCAATAATAATAAAAAGCGCAACAACAAATAAGTTAAGCGGTTTAAATATCTAAAGGTTTTCACTATATACGACAATACGAAAAGGCAAAGAAACCGTGTCAGACATCAAGGCAGTGAGCGTGTATTATGCAAACGCTTTGAACCGCAACGTAATATTTCGAAAAAAGCGGTCCACATTATTAAAGGTTGCTTGCGTTAGGCGCAAACGTATACATATTCACAACATGCGCACGTACATAAATGAGTGCATGCTTGTGATTGTAGCAACTGTTTGTTGTCAATTCAAATTGCTTCGCCTGTGGCTACGTCTGAGGCTTCAGTTGCAGCTGTTGATGGATGGCAATGGCAAAGACCGGAATCCAAATATAAAAAACTTTAACAAACAAAAAAACTTAATTAATAAAAGCACTGATTAGGAGAACACATGCTTTTCTTTTCTCTTCTCTCTCTCTCTCTTTCTCTATTTCTCTGCGTGCAATATAACAGCAACGACACACTAAAATTCGTCTACGTAGCTGCCCTTCCGTGTACCCTGAGCTCATGTGAAAGAGTAGTGCTGTTGGAAAGGTTACTTAATGATTTCTGATATGTACATAGATACAAGCATATGCATAGCCATATAACTATATATATAAACATACGTATCTACATGAATATGTACGAACTCCTCAATTTGCGGGTGTGTTGTGTTGTGTTGTATAAAATTATTTCGGTCTGGTGAATACTAGCGGAGCGTGAAGTTGGCAAAAAACAAAAACCAAAAACAAAAGTAATTTAAAATTAAGGAAAATCATTAAAAACTGAATTACAAATGAGTGCTTTTATTTGCGATTTTTATCAGGCCCGTCATCATAATGCAACAGGCAAACAAACATTCATATCGAGATACTCTCATATATAGAAAAACAAAAAAACAAACAAAAAAACCACTTTAATATGCAATTTTGTGCACATACATGTACGCAGCAGGCACATAACCATAAAAACACACATAAATACAAGCACACGCGCATACAGGAAAATACACAGGCGGGGACATACACACACATAAACATATAGAAACATACACAAACGTGCGCTCACACGAGCATAGGAAATCAATTCATGCTCTCATCTATGCATGTACGTCCGTATCCGCCTAAGATAGCGCTTATGTTAGTGATGTTGCGCAGTATAAAGGATTGTTATTCCTATGCCTACTGCATTATCATCTCTAATCATCTCTAAAATTTGACTAAATTGTATCATTTATTTATGTCAAACACTCACCATAGTTCTCGCTCACTGCATTCCGGACCGCATCGACTACACGTCGTGTCCTTCGGATCGGTTGACCCAGAATAGTGAAATTACCGTTGTCTATTTGCTGCACAAATAATAAATATATACGACCGGGCTCGATGGTATCCCCCCGCACTAGACCTCTTAGTCTCAGTTGCTCGCGATATATATCACATTCGCCGCTGCTATTACCGTAAGCGAATTGCAAACGTAAATATTTCTGCAAATGAAAACCAATCTGTTGTTTAAATATCTCACGCACTTCTACGGTGGCCGAGAAATTCGATCGGCGATCTGGTGTCATTGATACAATCTTTCCCTCAAACACTGTTGGTGCTTCAAATGCCAACTGAGCCGGATCTCTGGCTGAGCAATATCGGCGGGTATGCTTACGAAGTCGTTGCTGTTGTTGTTGCTGCTGCTGCTGTTGTTGTTGTTGTTGTTGTTGTTGCTGTTGATGTTGCTGTCTAATATTATGATGTATTTGGGGTAGATAACGTTTTCGAAAGTTTTGGAATTGCTTTGGTTGATCATTAACATAACGTTTAAAGCTACCGTTTAAGGACTCCCGTCTATTACGGGCTGCCTGCTGCTGTTGAATAGTATGCAACTGTCTCAGGTATTGTTCATGAATTAGCATGCGACGTTGCTTCTCAGTTAATTCCCCGTTCAATGGTAGCGAAGCAGGCACCTCATAAGATTCAATAACATATCGTATGGGCATTTTGATTAATTTCGGTGACGAGAAATTCACATGCGGGACTAATGAGCTTGACGACACGCCGCCGCTACTGCTCCTACTGCCGCTAAGCCAATGCTCTGTATTATAATTATTTGCAACTGATTTTTGAATATTTTTAACTACACGCAATGTGGCCGATGACGCTGTGCCCAGTGTTGTGGTGCGTTCTGCATATAGCGGCCAACTTTTACCCATTAATGGATATCCCATAAATGGTCTATGCTCCTTTTCATCATCGATTGTCTCTGTGTCACCGACATTGCTCCGCTCTGTGTAATGTGCTGGCCTCATTTTGTATTGGCCGCCAATATTTCTTAGTATTTCTCGTCTGACTCCTTGATTTGTTGGATTGCGTGCGTGCGTGTGAACTTTTCCACTTGTATCTTGGCGGGTGGTAAAGGGTGGAGGTGGTGGCGGCGGCGGCGGCGATGTCTGAATTGAAGTTGGCGAGGGTGCATATGTACCATAGACTGTGAATGCAACTGAATGTGCGTTCATTATGGTTGCCAGTATTGGTGATATTGGTGCACATGTGACAAGTAGCAGCACAACGACCACAAGTAAACTGTACACTGTAGAAGACATTAGATTCGTTTGTATGCTCCATTTGCGCAATATTCGCGCATTCATGGCTTTTTCCGCAATTTTCACCGAGATTCCTCAAACGTTTAAACGTATCTCGTCGTTTGCAGGATCGACACTATTCTCAAATATTTATTTTTATTTATTTATTTATTTATTTATTTATTTTTCTTCTTTCACTTTTAAGGTAATACTTTAAGTATTTAAACTTTTCTCGTCTAGCAATCAAAAACTCGAAGCACCTTGTTCTTCTGACTGAACTTTTCAAGGAAATAATGAAACATTGAACACATTTATAATACGAATTGCATTGAATTCAATCGAATTAAATCGTGTTGAGTGGGACTCACACATTTGTTCGATCATCGTATACGTTCACATATTTTTGGCATTATTCGTAGAAAGTGATTGCAGTATTGCCACTTTTTTGAGTATATTTGCGGCATTTTTACTTACTTTCGTTTTCCTTTTTATTATTATTATTATTATTATTATTATTATTATTGTTGTTATTATTCTTAATATTTTTATTCTTAATATTATTCATTTGTTTTGTTTACACAATATTTTCAAAATATATACGATGATGTATAGCATTTCATTTGCTCGTGCAAATCGAGTAGACTTGGGCACGTTGATTAATTTTTAATAATCCCCTATTCGCTGTTGTCGTTCATACATATTGATGTGTATACGCGTATATGTATGTAATTATAAATGTATAAATAGCGGGGCATGGTTGTCTAAGAAAAATCATTATAAATATTTATGTATTTATAAGTGTATGCAGTAGAGAGAGTATAGCGCGCAAGGAGAGATCCAACAGAAAAAAAAAAAAAAAACAAAAAAGAAAGAAACACATTTCAGACGATTCGATATCAGACCAGAGCGAATTGTGTTCGACGAATAGCTGAACTGAATCGACTGAGTATACTTATACTTGTACAGATATCGTAGTCATACAAATAGATAAATATTATGGTGAATGAATTTTATGTGGTGTACACACATACACACACGCACACGCCTATATATACATATATATATATATATATATATACATATATATACAATACATATATATTTATATATAAATGCACACATATAAATATACAGGGGCGTGCATACATATATCTACACAGACACGCATTTACGCAAACACACATACGCTAAGATGCTTATTTGCGCTCCTATTCTAATGTGTATGTATATTAGTAATTACATATATATTTCTTTTCTTAATGTTATTTATTTATTTTTTCTTTAACAGCGCAAGGGTGCTCCGCGCGCGATGTAAATAAACTTTATGTTGTTGTGTTGATTGTGATGATGATGAGCTAACTAACCAGACATTCTATATTTTAGCTAGTTTTTCTTGCGTCGTTCGCTCGCTCATTCACTCCCTCGACGCTCTTTTTAGGCTTTGTGCAATTTTGTTATTTGCCCGACAACAAAATATAGCAGCACAACATTATATCAAATCATTTGAAACAATGATAATCCGAAAATACTTTAAAAACCGTCAAGAGCGTTTGTTTCTTATTGCCTTTGTTTAAACTTTTATTGTTAATATTGGTTCTTTTTTTTGGTATATGCTATACATTTTCGAATGATGCGTCTATTACAAGAACAATAGAACTACAGTTACGAGCGCCACGGCGAATGACGCGTTAACAGCGACCGCGACAGCAAGGTATTTTCCTCGGCAATCAATACGGTTGAGCTGCAATATCCCTTCCCTTCCCCCTCCCCCTCTCTTTGCGCTTTTTTCCCCTAAACAAACAAACAAACAAACCGACATAGATACAGAGACGAATCTACTATACTTACTATGCATATATGAACATATATTCATATGTAAACTTATACATTAAATTATTTTATATTCATCGTGTATCTATGTATATATATATATGTGCACATGTGTGCGTGTGTGTTTGTAAATAAATGTTCTTAAGCAGCATGCGGGTATATTTTTATTTTTGTATGATTCACAATGATTTTCACGAGTTCATTTTCTGGCGCAAGCTGTTTTTGACTTTAGAGAGTGCGACCGCCGTCAACGTTTGCTGAAGAGGGAAAAGAATCTACTGTTTCCACACATGTGTATGTATGTACAATACAATACAATACATGTGCGACTCGTATAATTATCATACCGTATAACACTTATATATGTCCGTATGTACGTATGTATGTTCCTGTATGAACGATCTGCCAGACACACACTTTTCTAATTTTAGACAGAAAGTAATTAAAACAAAAGTTTGTGTAGTTGCCGAGACGAGACGGGATGACGATTGAGTAACTCTGCGCGAGGCGAGGCACAAGAATACGAAAAACATATAGAGTTGGAAAATTTATGCCTTGTCCCCGTGTCGAGCCCGTCCATAGTTTAATAGGAAAAATTTTGCGTTCATTTTGATTTTTATATTTATCGATACGCTGTGTATGCATGTTAGTGAGTGTATATACATATATATAAATATATGTACGTACGTGTATAGATATATAAATACATGCATACATACATATATACACATATACATACGTTCTTGTATCTATTTGTCCATTTTAAAAAATTTAAATAAAAATAATTTTTTTGAAAAATTATTTTGAAATCTGGAGCCTTTACCTTCCTGTTAAGACAATGTAAGGTTGCAAGTGAGTGTGCGCGAATGTTATTGTTACATGAAAGTCTTATTAGGTCTTTGGGGGTCATAGAAGAGAAAAAAGTGTTGTATAGGGATGTGCGTGTGTGCCTTTATGTGCCTATATACATATGTGTACTTTTGTAATAAGTAATTGCTTTTAATGAATGTCTGTCCAAGTGTATGCATATGTGCTTGCAGGCGCGCGAACATGAGAATGATTGTGCGCCTGTTAAAATTATTATGTTATCCATAATATTGTCTATCATTAACAAACTCACAGATACTTTGGTGTATGTTTATATGATTGTGTATGCGTAAGTGTTTGTCTGTGTGCGTGCGTGCGCGCGCGCGTGTATGTGTATATATATGTATGTATATGTCAGTGCATACATATGTATGATACATAAATAAATAACTGGCGCTATAGTCGTGATCACTGTGTGATCTCTTCACAGCAAATAACTCAATGGAAAATAAAGCAGCAGCAGCCACAACTTTAACGCCTTTTTGCAGTGATGATATATATATATATATATATATATATATATATATATATATGTATATATATATGTATGTATGTAAGTATGCGTGTTAGTATGTTTGCGTGTATGTATGTATGTATGTATGTATGTATGGATGGATGTATGAGTGTATGTGTGCGCGTATGCGTCTATATATTGTATTATCTATGTGTACCTGTTAACATTATATGTAATTGTAATTCGTAAGCCACACATGCAAATAAATAAACATATATCCGTGTACATCTGCATTTACATAAGTATTGATGTACAAATGAGTTTACGTATGTATGTGTATATTTTTATTTTTAATTTTATTTTTATTTGTAATTTTTTTTTTTTTTATTATTTTTTATATTCCAAGTGTTATTTAACATTTCAGGTATACACAGTATATGGATGAAACGAGACGTGACGACGACAAGATGTACACATGCATACGTATTTATGTGGGGTTTTTTTTTACATTTTTTAATTAAGTATCAATGTATGTATCACAATAATTTTTTTTTTTTATACTGTTGTCGAAAATAAAGAACTTTTGATTAATTCATTTCACCTCCTTTGTGTACTGTTTGAGTTCTGGACACGCGGCACATTCTCAAAAGACGCACAAACTCTACGATTAGAAAAAATTTACACATCAAAAATTATTTTGAACATTAACAATATTAAATATATTTTAATTAATTAATCATATGTAAAAGTATTCATTGTGTATTAATACTTCTTTCTCACACATATATATTTTTTTTTTTTCTCATGTATATATATATATATATATATATATAAATATATATATTTACGTATATTATTTCGCACAAACTCTCGCGGTAAGAAATTCACACATCCTTATAAAATTCAAAAATTTTAAGCACCGCTTTTTTTTTTAAATGTGGCCAAGACAACAACAATTTTAAATTTGAAATTAAAAATTGTTAACAGCGTTATGACACTCACGTTGCTTTTCTTTTGCCTTTCCTGAGAGTAAAATTCAATTTCTGAGAGTCAAATTTACTTTGCCGTACATTTCTTATCGAGACTGAAATAAACTCTGTTAAGAGTAAAATTCAGTGTCTGAGAGTAAAATTTGCTTTTGCCGTACGTTACTTATCGAGGCCCTAAAAAAATGCTGAGAATATGAAATTCAATTGCTGAGAGTAAAATTTACTTTGCTGTGCATTTTCTACCGAGGCCCTAGATAAGTGTTGAGAATATGAAATTCAATTTTTGAGAGTAAACCTTACTTTGCTGTACATTTCTTATGGATGCCCAAATAAATTTTGTTGAGAGTAAAACTCATTTTCTGAGAGTAAAATTTACTTTGCTGTACATTTCTTATGGATGCCCAAATAAAGCAAAAAGCTTGCGGTTCGTTTGCAACCGCAAACAAGTTGTGTTTACGTTTCATTTGCACTAAATGTAATGGGGATAGAATGATGATATTGGTCGACTCAAAAAAGTCCGGAGGTGTTAAGTAAGTTGGTTAGGTTTGACAACACGTTAAAAACAACTAAGGATAAAATTAATACTGACTGATAAGTGTAAATGAAGAACTTTTGCTGTTCTCGGAATCGTACAGTTTTCATACTTGTCAGTATAGGCAAAGAAGTAACTAATTGTCATGATGCCCGCTCTTTACCTGACCTCCAAAATAAACTCCGTCGTCAATGAGAAACTACAATGCGATATCCCCTATATTTTGTATGACTGCGTTTGAATTGATTTTTATTCTGGAATTCAAACGAATCTCTCCTGCTGCCAACGATGAAAACACGTGGTTAATTGAAGGTTGCTTAAATGCCGCTACATAAAATTCCTTCGAAACGCCGTTGCAATGGCGGCACTCTCATTGCTGCACTTGCTATGTTGAACTTATAGTTAAAGTTAAATTGTAACAAATTTCAAGGAGTAAAAACCTACTTGGATTTCTGTTTCTGAGATCTGTTCTTTTTCCCTCTACATTCTAGCGTTAACATAGATAGACCTCAAACATTTGAAACAAACATGTTGGACGAGTAGACTTTGGTTTTATTTGAAGGGAAGAAGTTTTGACACTTACTCTCAGATATGACCAAATTCAGATGCTTGCTCTCAGATGTGACCAAATTATTTTTGATTTACTCTCAGATGTGACCAAACGCTGACCGTACTTCAATACCAATTTTGGGTTTTACGTCAAACTTCAATACCAATTTTGGGTTTTACGCCAAACTTACATAGACATTTTTCTTATAAGTAACATTTGCGTGCAAGATAATGAGAAATGTTGCAAACTGATAAAGCCGGTGAATAGGAGAATATTTGGCATCTCACTCAATTAAAGATGCAACCTACTAGCAACAATATCGGGAAATTGAGTTTTCAATTTGATGAGGAATTAGGCGCGCTTCAACTACATACTGTAATCAAGAACATATATAACATATATAACAGATTAGTATTTTAAGTTTAATTTCACAAACGCGAATATATCCAAGGATTTTTATGCAAATTCTGTATCCGCGAAGATCATGCTATGTTAATTTTGCGCAGAGCGGGTCGTAACACTCATTATATACATTCAAATCGGATATTGATTTGGAGCTTGATATTAAAATTTACTCTTGTGAAAATTATCTCGTTCAACCTATTGCAAACAATTAGCAAAAGACCAGGCCACGTTAATTCTATGTACACGTGCATGTATGTATTTTCAATGTAAATATGTGTGAATACACACATTTTATTGCTTGCTAGATTTATCGGTAAGCAAGTGCAGCTTAAAGCAACTTGTTATACTCATTATCAAGATATGGGAGCGTATTATTTTGTTAATTCCCATTGCAATACTTGGAAAAGGGAATCAGAATGCTCGACAAAGTCTGCATGTAATTGAGATTCTAAACGTCCGTCTGTTTATTACATTCTTCAATGGTTCAAATATTGAAATAGAAAAACGATTAAATCTTTGAAAATGAAAATACATACTAGCTCTCTATCGCTAATCCATTAGCTATGGCAAACATAGGCATGGAATTTAGTGCAAGTATTTATAAGTTTCGTATAGATGTGGGGACGATTATTCGAAATGTTTTAAGACATGAAGAAGAGCATGTTTCACCCGGTTTGTTGCAATGAAAATTTAAGCTGGTGTAGCCTGCTTCTCTCATGGATCGGTGAAATGTGATAGATCTGTATACAGTTTGAGTTTTGTAAACTTCAAATATATGTGTATATATGTGCTCATGTATTATGCATGTAATTGCGTTCATGCAATTTGGTAATGATAGAAATTTGGAAATAGAAGTATCAGCATCATGGTACGTATTTGTTTTCGCACTGAATGATCTCGAGCGTAACTGAAGCTCTGATACCGTTTCTATGCGCGGACTTTGTTTGGATAATATTTAAAAAAAAATATATGTTTACTTTTTTTCGTCACCTGAACCATGCAGTACGTGTGCATATATACATATATGCATCAATGTATATGCGTACAAAATATTAATTCACTCACTCAAAGCCAATTTACTGTAAAATAGTTTACAGTAGTTAGCATCACTAATGAAGTTCTCTGATAATTTTTGTTACATCTTTACGCAATCAACCCCGTGCTCAACGCAATATATAAAGTTTGACTTTGTTTTCTCTTTAAACTTCAAAAAAATGTTTTTTTTTACACAAAATTTGCGAGAGTTATACAATTGCTTGCACACAAACGAATTGTATAGAATAAGCAAATGTTGCTAATAAGTAAAAAGAATCCACGCGTAGGTTTTTGTAACGTGTCAGACGGTCGTATACAAAGAAATTCGCGCCGTGCTGCTTAACTCAACCATATTGCATTCTCTTCTAATTTGGAATCCAATACAAAAAATCATTAGCTTTATCCCGTAACCAACACATACGACCACATTCAGTTAATTTATTGGGGCTTCTTTTCATTTATTTAGTTAATTTTTTTAATATTATTCTTGAAGAATGAATCGATTTTAATTAACATTGATGGCCTATGGTCAGCCTGAGAAAGCTGCGCATTAAAAGAGTCTTCTATATATATTTTCCTTAACTACATTAAATTCAAAGATGATGACATTATACCCGTTAGGAGCGCAGCCAGCAAATGACTTGACTTTCAGTTTGTATATCATTATAATTTAATTAAAAACCTATTATTTATACTGATGCAAAAATTTTGAATGTTGCAATGTTTTCTTATAATGTAAATATATATACGGAATGGTGTTTTATTACACGCTGCGTAATCTACTGCTACCCGAATACAATCACATATAATAACAGCGTGAAAATTGTCAGCAATGTTGTCGTCTATCGAAATTGGCTATGCGTTCGCTCCTTGCCTATTTCATCACATTGTGTAATAAGTTTTTAGATGAAACCTCTGATGGATTCTTAATTGCATTGAAAGATAAGCTTAAAGTTTGAAGATTGCGTAAGAGAGGAAAGAGAATAAAAGGTCTCGTGTGCAAAAAAAATTGGCTTTAACCGCATGCGTATTTGTCTATTCCGTAATACAATTTCTCTTCACGCGGTGAAACACGGCGACGGAAAATTTAAAAATTAAGAGTTTGCGCACAAATTTGACGGTAGTTAAGCCGATACTGCTGCTGTTTTATTTTATGTACAATTGTTTTTGCTTGTTTGTCGGTTTGTCGACAATTGTCAATGCGAAAAGTAAGCAACTGCCGGTAACTATGTATGCCTATGCATGTGTGCATGCATTCATCGAAGCGAACGAAGGTACGATGGTATGCAGTCAGTTGACTTCCGTGCTATTGTAAAGTAAGCGACAGCTTCTTACCTAAATCAAAAACAAAAGCAGAACAGTATTGAATGAATAGATGTGCTAGGCATTATAAAACGTCGTTCATCTTCACCTATAATTGCGTTTGTGTAAATAGTCAGTAATGCTTCGAGGAAGTCAAGGTGTTATTAATTCGACTTGAATCGCTCAGCGTGTGTGCGAGAGAAACTTTTACTTTTTCTTTCCTTCTTTCTTTCTTTCTTTCTCTTTTCGAAAATTACGCTCGAATGTCTTATTTATTGAATGGTCGCGCCTGCGCAACTACTGTAAAGTATAATATTTATGAATGGGCTCGATGACGTATGTGGTTGTTGGCAGCTGTTATCAGCAGGCAATAAATGTGTTAGTGGTCCGTGTTAAATGCGTTTTTGTGTATTTGATGTGGCATAATGATAAACCATTCATTCTTTTGTCTGTTCGTGTTGCTTCATTTGCAAAGGTTTCACAGTGTGTACGCATACGTATGTACGATTCATGCGCACAAAATAAATAAATATACACTACAAGCACAGATGCGCACACACACACACACACACAAACATATAGCCTATGCTTGTGTACGCTATGATAGAAATATGAAGTTAAGAATAAGTATAAATATACGCACGCGAAACCAAGGATCAGAGCATGTGTGTTTTAGATTATAATTATGTTATGTGTCCGCGAGTAAATAACAACTAACTCAGTGCCTCTGAATATTGAGCGAAAGTATTGCTTTTTATATGCAAGTATTAAATAAAAAATAATAATAAATAATAATTATTTCCCTTATTGCACCTCATATACAAGTAAAAACATACCCAAGCAACATAACGATAGCAATTAGATCAGCCGACTGCATTAACAACAATGTAAGATGAAATTCTATATCTGCCAGGCACAATACTATTTCGATGTTGGCCATTCTTTTGGTTTGCTGTGTTGTCTTCCAGCTCATGTACCATGTTGTTCAGGTTTTTTTGTTCTTTTAATGGTTGGTCACGCGTGGCCGCCGTCAACATTTTTACGACCATTTCCACAAATAAAATCCACGATGAAATATTCGCATTAATTTATATAGAAAATTATCACAGCAAGTGTTAATTTTCTTGCTTACACAAACGTACATATATAGCTATGTATATATATTGTATCTCTCTCTCTCTCTCTCTCTCTCTCTCTCTCTCTCTCTCTCTCTCTCTATTTTTTCTTATATATTTATCTTTATATATATATATATATACATATATATCAACGATCTCGTGCTAATTTTAGTCGCGATGTCTAGCGGCTACCTTTTTAATGTTATCGTTGCTTGTCGAAATAGTTAATGTTCGATCTTATTTTCGTTGCAATCAAAAATCAGCTGACAGTGATGCGAGTGAACGCTGCGTTTCGATGGAGAATATTTACAATTTCGCAGCCTACACATACACGTACGTTCCTGCATCAAAAAATGGGCCATTGCTGCTTATCTAAATTAATCCAAACTCCCGGCATATATATATATGTATATATATATATATATATATAAATGTTTACTGTTTATTTAGCAATTACGTATAAATGCACATTCATGCGTATATGTCTCGTGCAACATACTATGTAATTATGGATTTTTAGATATACACTCGCTTTAACATGCACATACGTGCATATACATTGGGCTGGCGATTGATGCATCCTACGGGGGGAATGAATTAAGACCAATGAGTTGAATGATCGACCGGAACAAAATCGTATCGTATAAACGCAAATCATATAATTTTAAGATAGAGAGGGAGGCAGGCTGTGCTGCATATTTCAAGCTGTTCCACATATACATTTCGCTTGGTTTGCTGCTAATATTTGAGGCATTCGTTCAAAATTCTCTTAACACCAGACATATTCGGGAAAGGAAAACATTCCAAATTGAAGATTTTATAAAGTTGCAAATGTTATATAACTGAAACATCACGCAGCGCTATGGGCAACATTATTTAATTAGAGCAGTCAATTTTCCTGACATGATTGTAACATGCAACCGTAAATGGGGCGTTCATTAATATATTTATTTTTTTTGTGAGATGAACCCTCAGCCTCATAAAGTATATATATTCTCAATCAGCAACGAATTCTGAATCGATTGAAGCATGTGCCTCTGTCCGTCTGTGTAATGTCTGCTATAAAAGTTCCCCTGCCTGCAAAAATGAAGCTACGGACGCTTTTCCACGCAAATTGGTATTGAAAATGGGCCAAATCGGTCGAAGCACACGCCTACAGCACTGTTCTGTTTTTCAAAAGGAATAAAAGTTTAATTTTTTACTCATTACTCATAAACTTCAGCAAATAAATGTACAAAATTGTGAACGTCTGGCTACTCAATGCCGGTGCCGATGACGATGCTATAGTATTTATATAAAAAAATGGGAAAAGTTCATGTCGCGCATCCAATATTATAGTGTATTGAAGTTTATTTATATTTTTCAATACCTCTGAAACACGCAAAAGCAAGCTTCAAAATCCTCATAAGGTATATCAATTCTTGACCAGTCTCAAATTCAGAGTGCAACTAAGCATGTCCGTCTGTCTGTGCAGCTGTGAGTACCTCCGTTTGTAAAAATGAAGCTATCGCTTACAAATTTGCAAAATAACTTAAAAAGGAGTCAAACCGGTCCGGACAACGCCCACATCGCTGTACACGAAGACCTAGGAACCCTTTTGCTTTCCCTGTTTTTGCTTGTTTGTGTGTTGTAAGTAGAACACACGCATCACATAAAGTTCCATTTCCAAAAATTCTCTTATGCGAATTTTCATTCGCCTAAAATTTGTAATTGGCATCTCGGGTTGTAATAAACGCTGCGAGTATTTGATGACCGCCTTGCCCAACTATAAACTTCTAACCTGTTTTTTGTAATGTTTTCTGTGTATTTGGCAATAAAGCTTTTTTACTTCTACGCTTCAAATATATTACTCCTCGAAGTTTTCAAATTCGGCGTACGATGTGGTATCTTGTCCTGTTCTTTGAATTCTTGTTTGAGAATTTGATCGTTCGCATAAACTCGGTTCTTTTGTAAGCGCACGAAAAGAAGGGCGCGCCCTTTTGCACGACTTGGGTGGCCAATTCACATCACTAAAGCATGGAATTACATCTCCGGAAAATTTCTGGCCCCACAATCCCAAAACGAGGCGTGTTGTACGGCTTGTACGGCACATATCTTTAGTGTCCATATCTCCACATTGACGCCGGTTGAAGCGATCAGAACTGACGATCACACCTTCACGCCAAATATCACACCATTGAGTGGCTTTTTGAAAATGCAACGGTTTTTCTACAGTTACTTGTCGATTTACACTGCCTCAGATGCGACAATTTGGCTTGTTAACGCACCCATCAATCTAAAAATGAGCATTATCGCTGAAGGAAATTCGCTGCGAAAAATTGTCATCCAAATGCTGATGTTCGAGTATTCAATCAGCGCATATTCTACGCATTGCATGCTCAGCTGGCTTCAGTTCTTGCATTAGGCGAATTTTGTAATATTTCGGCCTCACTTGAACAACTCAGCTACAAAAATTTCAGTGTTTCCTGAAGTTTTTGTCATAGGTTATGTCGACCATAGTCCGCTCGTAAGTCATGGAACGTACGTACAAAAGAATCAACACTTTTCTAATTTTGTTTGTTATGATTATTTTAAGACTGTTTTCGATATAGTAGTGATCAGAACAGGATTACCAAAATGCGACCACGAAATGCGTAACATTACATCAGCATGTGCGATAACATCTCGTTGTTATAATTGTCGAGAAGAGCGCCTTTATTTTCAGCGTATGATGTATGAATAAATTCAAATGCAAATGCAAGTAAATTCGAAGAAGACTTCTAGTCAGAAAACTTTGGTCTGACTTTTTGATCATCGTCCTCGGCCGACTTAACAGCAACGGTTGCCTTTACTTTCTATGAAATTGTTGTCCGTAAAACAACGCAATAAAAAAGTGAATTAAATAAACTTGACGCTGATTGCTGTAAGGCGGCGCTACAATATAACCCCTACTTAAGAAGAAAAAAGAAATTGCGCAAAAAAAAGAAACGAGAAAAAGAGAAAAAAACAGAGAAAAAAGGAAAATCATCATATACAAGAAACTCTAAGTTACTCGAACATAAATACGTTCGTACAAAAGTAATGAAAATATAATTTCTTCTTGTTAGTTTTTATGCTTTTATACGTGAATATGTGCATGTATGTTAACGTATATATGGGGACAGCAGGAAATGTGGCGGTGAATATTCTTCGTCTTGGGCTTCACTGGAGCGACATGTCTAAGAATGCCAAAATTTGTGGTGCATTCAATCGAATTCGATTGGTAATGGCACTCACCAAATAAAACTCCTGGCGCAAACTCACACACACATACATACACATACATGCACAGACAGATATACATACATAGATACACTATACAAGGCGTCCGCACAGCAACGTTCACAACGGCTACGCACGGCAGACAAGGCACAAGGCTTTGATCTTATAAAGACGATAACCTACATGTTGTTGTATTCCACCGAAGAGGTGCGAGAACGATGAAAAATAAAAAAATAAATAAATAAATAAATAAATTTTCTTCATTGTCGTTATGAATCTTATATGTCTTAGTTTGCGTATATATTGTGTCTCCTAATGCACAAATAAACTCGAAGAAAAAATATAAATACTCGTCTTTACACAAAAATACGTTTAGCAAACGAACAATTTTTGCTTTTTTTTCCCCCTTTCTATCGTTGATTTTAAGATAATTTGCATTTAGATCAAATTGCCTATTGCCTCCCTATAAATAAGCAGATAGTGACAACCAACATATGAAAATATGTATGTATATATATATATATATATGTATACATATATATCTATATATCCATTTGTATATACCTTAAGCATATAGCATCAACTTGCAGATAGGAGTAAATTAAGTTATTCATCTTTTCTTAGAGCAAATCTTTATTGATAATTAAAATTTTGGAGAGGAAAATAACAGATACTCGGGCAAATAGGCAGTTGGGCGGACCGACGGACAGAAAAGCAAGCAGACAAAGATAAAAAGACAGCAACTGAGGAATAACATTAAAATTAACAGCTGTTGAGTGAAATATTTGTCATCTGCTGATTATGTTGTGTGTTTGTTTGTGCGCTTGTACGTATTGCGTGAAAATACAAACGAATGCAATCCCTTTTATTGTTGAACGTTTTGTCGGCTTACATGGCCCTTGCATTCTTTGTGCCAATGTTTGTTGGCCGTAATCTATTTACGTTATCGTTAAAGAACTGTTTGTACACGCACAGCAGGTTATTATTGTATTTCATGTTTTAGTCCATTTTCCTGTGCATCTGCCTTTCTACAATATTTTATCCTAAGCTAATAAGGCAATGATTGAGTTTATCAATATTCTTTGTTTCCTTCCTTCCTGCCCTCTTTTCCACCGTCTTCTTATTTGTTTAGTTTTCTTCTTTCTTTTTCACCTTCAAATAGTACGGTAAGTTAACTAAACTAATAAATGCTTCCGATTGAAAGCCAGTTTAAACATTTCATGCTCTTATGTTGCATTCCAATGGAAATTCCGTCTATTCCAATCAAGAATGCATTAAAGCAAGTCTCTTACTTGCCCCTAATGTTTTTCGTCCATAAGTCATGAGCAACAAGCACAAATACTTTCCATTTCTTTGTGCTTCACTCGCAGTCCGTTGTCAACGTCAGCAGGTGAACAACAAATTGGTTCTTATATTCTAAACGTACTATGCGAATGTGTGCACAGTTTCTTTCAAAAATTTAACAATTCTCGGTTAATCTCAAATGATTGACTTCAGAGGCTGCACTGATTATTATGCATTTACTACTTAAAAGTCAGTCAAAAATGATTACGTTTCGAAATCGCACGTAACCGATGAATTCGGACCATTGGCAACGGTGTCGCCTAAAATCGGAATATTCGCTTTACGTCTTGCTTGCCATATGAAGTACGTACTACGTTACGAGGTTTTTACGCTTAATTCCTCACGAGAAGTTGGTCGCGACGATTGCAGTCGCTGTAAATGCCTGATAAACTTGCTGTGACGAAACAAGCCGCAGCATTCACAAAGCAAACATCGTTCTATAATCAAGCGGTTAGCATTGACGAGTTGTCAATCGAAACTAGAACAAATGTTACGATATAAACTAAAAAAGTGATGATGAGCTAGACTTCTACATCACTCAACAGCTTAGTAGCCATAGGTGCTTGCGCGCGTACTTATATAGATCTGTAATCGAAGCTAGCTCTTTACATAGTATCTTCAGTACTACAGAAGACACTGAATATGGGGTCCTCGTCTGTTCGAAGTGCTAAAACAAACGGCAGAAGCTACGGACGGAAATTCGAGAGATTCCTCTCTTAGACAACCTCGTGACAAATATGCCGCTCGACCTAAAAAAAATGGAACAAAGAAACGACAAGCGGCAACGTGAGCTCACAGTTAGTGTGGAAACTATAACGCTTCCTGTGATGGTATACCTAAACGATGGTACCACAGGATATAGCGATTGTTAGTAGGCTAAAATCTCGCGCTGCCCAAGCTGATGCTTTTGATGCTCTCCCACCTCATAAAAAAAGGGTGTCAGGAGACATTTTCTATATGCAGCCTGGCAGATGTATACTCAATTGATCAGTGCACTCTGCTGCGAAACTGCGATCGCACATCAATCGTAATTAAAAGATGTTCTATCGCTCGATAGCGAAGGTTGCCAGTCGCCCTTCTTATCTATTTGTCTAAACGGCAGTTCACCAATACACGTCTCAAACGCACTGAATTCGCATAAGTGGATTGGTTGGGGAGAATTAATTACAAATGAATGCACTAATTATACGAAAACTTGCCTTCGCTTTATAGTATGTATGTAGTTAGAAGTACAAGACATTTGATTGAAGAAGAATTAATTTATAAATTTAGACATTTGTTGCTTTATCTGATGCTTTCATAAGACAGCCGGAGCTTAACACCGCTGGAGATTGACGTAAAGATTAGCAAAGTTGTCCGGTAATCCAGCAGGAAGAAGGTTTAATAACAAAAGTACTGGAACAAAATCTGGTATTGATGGCCTGTTTCAAATGATGATAAGCAGAGCATTCTCTAAAGGCAAAGAGTGATTGAATTATGCCGTCCAAGGAAAGAACCGATCATTTAGTGTGCGCGCTCAACAAAGTGAAGCTTTGTGAACTTCTTAGAGGAACCAATCTGAGGAGTATTAGTAATAGATGTAAAATCGACAAAGGCACTTTATGTAACAATATCGTTTATCTTTTTTCGAATTTCACTCCTTTTCTAACATGACTGTAACTCTCCGCGAACGAAATCATCTAGTAATGACACAATTCATTGTTACAATCCGTCTGCCGATTACATTACATTATGTTTAAACCTAAACAATCAAAAGCATCCTTTTGAGCTCAAATTTGAAGAGATCTTCTGATGATTTCGTGGTACGCAAACCTATTCATCGCAGCAAACGGAATTAGCTGATACATCGATCAGTTCATATTTTTTTAGATTTAACTGTAACTGGTTAACGAGGGTAGAGTAAATGACTAATCACTTTTTTTTTGACTAACTGTTAGCCAGCGATAAAACTATTAGCTCGCATGATATGAGGAGTTTCCTGTGTCCCCGAAACAAATTAATGACCTCATTAAACTGCTATACAACATTTATAATATATCATCAATCTTTGCTTATATCGAAGCCGCATCAAAGCACCCTAAACGGCATGTATTACCTTTTTCTCGCTTTCACAAACACACACGTATACATATAAACGCATGTATATATATATTTAAAGTTAAAATCGAAAGGGAATATTATATCTCCTTGTGGCTTCATGGCATTGCATTTGTAGGTGTTATTGCTACATTGTATATATACGTATGTACGTATTTTGAATCATGCTTTATGCAAAATATTTGTTCAAGTCCAAATAGGTCCGATTTAAAAGAAGTTTCATAAATTCCTGAACGAAACCAATGAAAAATACACAAACAAAATAGGATAATAATAAAAACAAATGCATACATACACAAGGTATATATATATATATATATATATATATATATATATATATATAAATATATATATATATATATATATATATATATAATATATATTTATTTATTCATTTATATATATTTGTGTAAATATATTATTTTATTGTGATGGTAAAAACAAACGTTGGTTGAGTTGGTCGAATGGGTTGCCACAACGTGCCAAGCATATCAGCTCTACCGAAATGAACGTACGGACCGACAGACAAAAAGACGCGTATATGTATTGTGGCATTAAAATTCAAACAAGCGGCGGAGACAAAAGCTGTACAGTAAACTGCTGGAACGCGCTCAGTCTAAAAATTCAAATATTTCTGTTAAAAGGACTTGACTTCCAATTGGACCGCAATTTATTGACACCAATAAATAATGAACGTACACACAATACATTCAGTCTACTGACAGCATACCTTGCAGGTGCGCAGGGCGAAACCAGCAGCGTATGAGCCGCTGCAAACAAGCCAACACACATCCAGACGGAACATATTGAAATATGCTTGACTTGCTTACTACCAAAAAAGAACAAAAAAAGGAAAAAAAAAAAAACAGATACAAATACAAATACATTGAAACACTCACATTTATACATTTAATCGGGCTAATGCAAATGCTGAGAAAAAAGAAAAAAAAAAAACACAGAAAAACGGTCATTGAATGTGCGAAAAAATTCAGAAATACAAAAATTGCTTTCGCTCCTACTTTGGCACGGTTCGAATGATCTTCAACATCAACAGCAAGGAATAAAGTCGAAAAGTATCAAAAAAAAAAAAAAAAATAAATAAATAAATAAAAAATAAAAAGAACATAAAACAAAACCCCTTTAAACCTCGAAACAACTCCACAGGCATGTATAAGTTTACGTTCTACTGGTCATATGTGTATGTGCGTATCAATGCCTGCTATTCCTGCTGCTGCTGCTGCTGTGGTTGTTGCTGCTGCTGATATACGGACCTATAAGGTATATAACAAATAATGTACTTATCATATACATACGTACGTACCAAAACATTCAGTGGCAGGCTTCCCACAAACCAACAAACCAACGGCTATGTGGCGTCAAGATTACAGCGATAAGATCAATGGCATGTCGCATAAATGCCCAATAAAAGTGCTCCAAAAATAAAATAGCAATTGATGCCGCCACTCGCACTCACAACCACAGTCACACTCATTCTCATACCATTGCAGCGAACTCATTTATAAGGTGTGAGAGCTTTTTCTTCCGTAAAACTTTTTCTGAAAAGGGACGTTTTTACCTCTACTTGTGCATGCACACTTACAATACATACGTTTGTCACATTGTTGTTTTAGTTGGCCGTTTTTCAAAAGCCATTCCTGGACATGATTAAATGATCATCGATACCATTTTTCTTAATTACGATTTAATTTTAAAGATCGTTAAGATTTCGAAAATATTTTGGGATAATGTATTATCCGTGCGCGCCCATATAATATAGAATTTCAAATTAATGTTGCTCTACATCACGCAGAGAAGAAAGAAATGCTTAGCCATTTAAGACGAACAAGTGAGTCTTGAGAGTAAATTTTAAATACTTAGCCACGTCATTTTGATATGTAATTAAACTAAATATTGTTACATGTAATCTTGGCTTTAATAAATCATTATCGCATAATGAATTTAGACGAGCATAGAGAAAGTGTGTTGACGTGAACTTATAAGAACAACGTTATTTTGTTTATTTCTTCTTCAACAAAGAAAATTATCTTAAGCTCCGAATATCTTTCTACATTCTCTACGTCCTTTTATACCTCACATCACATATGCTAAGAATATGGTAAGTTTGTACGGATGTATGTATTGCCCAGAAGGGGTTGAACTAGACACATATTTTATTATATCAATCGACTTACGATCGAGCATATTCTTAATCGAATCAAGCATTCCTGCCCGTCTGTCCGTTTAATGTCCGTTATTTGGATTCTCGTACTTAAACTAAAGATCGTAATTTTCGAACTACTACTCGAAACAAATCGCATTGATTATGATTATAATGCGTAACTTTATCGATAAGTCGCCATGTAATGCTGCATTTTAAAAAAACTCGCCATGTGTGAAATGAAATGCTCAGTTTTGAAAGAACTTTTGGAAAATAGCATTTTACCGTATTAGGTGACTATGTATAGTTTGGATGGAATGGCAGTGTTTTATATAGCCACCATAAGCTCCCATATAAACCTTTTTTTTTCTTAAAAAGAAGCCTTGATATGATACAAGGTGTAATTTTGAGCATTTTATGAACAATAGTATTGATGCACAATAGTATTACGATATCCTGTAATGATCTTGTATTACATAGGTCCACTTCTCGAATGTGTCCCCATACAAGCGTTCCCATGAAGAGTAGGCTCTTATATAATAAAAAGCATAATTTTTGATAGTTTATGAGGAAAATATTTGAAGAATTGTGTTGGGCGTAGTACACTGTCCATTAATCGAGCTTGCCGACCTTGGAATGTCTAGAAGCATTAACTTGATTTTTAGCCATAGCATAGCCATTTCATCTTTCGTTGATTAAGATAAGGTATTAATGACTATTTCATTAAATTTTGTACAGCTTCGATATATTTCATAACTTCATTCCCTTTTTACATCACCTATTATGTGCTGGATGAGTGCATATAAGAGCAGCAAGAGAATTATGTCAATTAAAGGACTTTTAGTTGTCCGATCAAAACAGTTATGCGCAGAAAAGTTTAGATATCAACGGCAAGTGCACAAAATTACTAGTTTGTTAGCACTGCTTTTGGTTATATATAAGTCACAGTCTTTGTCTACTGCGGATTTATTTATTTATTTATTTATTTTGTTTATTAATGACGGCTATTCTCAATGGAAACAATTTAATTTAATTGCGAGCATATGTTGCAAGATTGATTTTTTCATCTCCAATGCTCCCGATCAGAGAGTTCCATCAACGGACTTTAGAAAATTAATCAAATTATAGTCTTATGTTTATCATCGATACGTAAATACACATGTAAATGATTCTAAACGATATACACGTGCGTAGGCGGAGGAGAATTGACACAGAGGGCCACAAAACTAATATTGTGATCAACAAGAAACCTCCTCTTATCCTCCTTTTCCTTCCCCCAATTTTTGCACAATCCGATATACAATACGTTCAAGGCAATAAATTACACATTCGTCTTCTTATGTACGAGCAACGAAAAATTAAACGAAATCAAATATAAATACCAACGATGAACAACAGATGGCAAAGGTAACGAGTGTGGAAATGTGATTTGCATCCTTGATTTTGCTCATAATTTCATTTATTAAAGATAATTGAAGATTTTTATTGACGTATTGAATAATTTGGACACAAACCGGAGATGATTTTCCATGCAAATGGAAGAGGATTTTGGACAGAAACCGAGGATATCCGAGACAACTTTTTTATGTTACATAATTCGGTTTGCTGCTGGCAATTCCTTTGCAATTCCTGCTTTCGCACTTCTTTACGGTGCAAATATGCAATCGAGTAAATGACGACTTTATTGATATTGCGAAATGACGATAGTAGGCGAAAGTAGGCGAACATACATTTATGTTTTAATATTGAATTGCTGGATGTCTTTAGGCATCACTTTGACATTACAATTTTTTGCATTTAATTCTCCCTCCAACGAATAGATAACTTAAGCCGACAATACATACAAACAACTTTTGTCTTTTCCCAATTGTCCACCAGCTGGCAAACAAAAGGAACACCTTTGATCTTTGAAAGTGTAAAAATGAATTAGTCCGCCTAATGCCGATAATACAGAGCGTGTTAAATAACGTTACCGACCGACGACTTTTGTCGCATACAGGTCTCAATCGTTATGTTTAAAAGCATAATTTATCTACTTTTGACAGGAGATTGCAGGGATTGCCTGAACTTGAGCGTAAATGGTTTGTAAAGATGACGACAATATTGAATCCACGTTACGAAGATGATATCAGAACAAAATGCAGGTCTATTCAAGCTACACACTATGATGAGATCTGAACTTTTGTTCAAATGCTAATAGCTTCTACACCGTTTTTATGAAAGGATTGACCAGCGTATTTCGTGACTTGGGTAAATCAGCTGAAGCAGTCCTGACAGCATTATCAGTTGCGCTATATGGGGTACATAAATATGTTCTTTGAAAACTTATCTAAACTAAGAAGACGCGAAGAAATAAAATATATTGTATTCGTGACCAATCAGAAGTTCGTTGAGCGAGATCAGATCTAAGGATGCATTTCAGTCCCCTAATGCGGTGCAACCGAAATAGTTGCAAAACTAAAGCACTACTTGTACACCTGCTTTGGTACGGCTGATAGGGACAGCAGGAAAAAACCGCAAAGAAAAATGTGTTTAGAAATTTCATAAATGACTCTTCACAACAGATCGAAGAAAATTTAGTTAATGCGGTGAAATTACTTTTAAATTGCTCGTGAAAGCATTTGAAAAGATTTCGAGTTCACATTTTGAAAATGGAAATATTTTCAAAATGCATACAATTCGAGATTCGCTCACATTTTTCCTGTCCGTCTCTACCACCAGTCATGTGCATATACTGCAAAAAAAAGTTTCTCAAAATCGAACAAATAAAAAACGCTTCAAAAAACATCGCGCAAAAACAGATTTAATAATATATGCAAAAAGAAAAACATGTAAGAAAATTATATCCGAATCTTTTACACCCATCACCGTGAACCTAAAAGAAATGAAAACCATTAAGTTGTCGTTCACATTAAACATTTGTAGCGAATACTTACAGCAATTATGAGTACATGAGTAAGGCTTCAAAAGTGTGATTAAAGGGATATATGTTTATATCCATCACTGAAAATCGGGAGACATATTTCAGATGGTATGTTCCTTTTTCATCAGAATATATTGATCAGATGTTGAATGTATTTAAATACGTCCGCGCGTCCGTTTGTGTACCCATCTGTCGTAAGCATAAGATTGGTATTGAAATCGGGGCTAAATTGGTCAAAGGACTCACCCGTGAAAAGCGACAAAAAAAATGATTTTTTCCTGAAAATGATTTACTCCTTTATTCCTAAATATGAAACATAGTTTTTTATCGAACCGTACGTTTATTGCGTGAAAACGAAAAAAAATATTTGATTCGAAGTAGTGGCCATGGCTAGCTATACGTTTTTCCCGCCTCGCAGACAACATGTGGATGCCACGCCTTTTAAAAATATTCCCCTTTTGCATCGATTCGTTTATTTCACATCTCCGTACGAACGAAAGCGTTGCTTAAGAAATGCTTGAACTATCGAAGCAAACAATTGGGAATCCGAAGCACTTCGTAGTACGTGAATGTTTTTAAATTCCCGCGCGAGCTAGGTTTTCAATACGGAGGGGCGGACATATGACATGTAAGAAAGGGACCTTGGGTTGTATTTTTTGATATACTGGCTGTTTCTTGCACAGTGAGCCAACCGCTAAAATATGTGGTCTAACGATAAAAATTGGCAGGATGTTTATATTTTACAAGTCATCCTAGAATACCTGTATAGGAATGGAAAAAATCGGTCACGCCCTATCAATATTATAGAATATCAAAATTTCATTTGTTTCGAGCCTTTTCCTTTTTTTCGCTTCAAGACACAGTGAATGGATACAGAAGATTCGGCCACGGCCGGATACAAGTTTCCCACTTGGTTTCAAAAATACGAGGCAGCCTTGTGCACGGCGAAAATGTAAAGATACCTGAATCCTGTTGCTGTATACGACGATTGACAAAATAAATTTTCCACTCATTGAAGTTTTGGGAAATTTTTAAAGTTTCTTTTTAAAATAATTAAATCATCAGACATTTTCCAGCTAAGGTGTGAGTGGCTTTATATTTAAAAGAAAGAGTAAATTATACGGCTTTGGTTATTGAAATGAGGAGAAATTGATTTGATGGCTTAGAAATGTGCTTAAGGGCAGGAAGCTTTAATTTTCTCTTTTACATTTTGTTTCCATATAAAGACGTACACGTCGCGTGAGAGCCCTTACATGGGAAAAGATACACCTATACGTTGTCCACATTTGCCAGAGTGAATTCACATATGTGATATCACTGTTTTTGTATCAATTGTCTACTTGAAGTGCTAAAATTTAGACCTTGTCGCCATGTATGGAATATTTTTATAGAAGTGGATTCAAAAAAATATGATTCACGAAATTTTTCCTGACAAATATTTGAAAAGACAATGCTTCTGTTACGATAGGGTTAGTACTTTGGCCCAGACGTGTTGTTGTCTCCAATTTTATTAAAATATCTTGAGCTGTAGCTACGATCTATAACTAAAAGCATAAACTCTCGTGAAATTTAGTATAGGGCGTGGAAAGGTAGATGGACGTGGGACACGGAAAGGAACGCTGAGCACATAATGCTCATCTGTCCAAGACAGGTGATGCACGATCGGCCGAAATGAAATGTATAGGAGAATAACCCACAGCACCGAAATCTGGAGCATCGTGGACAACTTCACGATAAAGGTGCTCCTCGAGTTACGACGGCTGCACAGGTAGAAGGGTAGACAGATGAGAAAGTGGAGGCTAATAAGGTAGTCAACTGATATCCTAAGAAGATAACTAAGAGAAGTGCACCAGCTGCAATCAGGTTGCGCAAAGGAATACCTGACGGGGGTCTAACGGAAAAGAGTGGTGGTAAACGAAGTGTGCGTGGGCATGCTCGTAAATATTGGGAAGCTAAGGCGAAATAGACGAATGCTTTTGGGCAAAGCTATACCATCAGTCACAATGTGTGCGAAACCAGCATAGGGCTATAATCTGCGTAGGCCGAGCTACGCTAAAATCACATATGAATTAATGCGTATAAGTGAGCGCTCTAGGTGAGCCGTGGCTTCCGTACAATATCACTTGACGTAGCATGCTTCCAGCAGGCATGCTACGCCCAAATAAAATGGCCGCCACACTTTCAAAAGTATACCATGCAGAAAGACTCCCAACAAGGAAGAAACTCACGAAAGAATCAAAAAAAATATTTTGCAAATGAAGCACATGTACATGGCAAACGAGATGGAACGCTTCTGAGCGCACTGGACAGTGAAACTCACAAACCATGTTAAAGAATGCACCAGAAGACCACGTGGTCTTTCTTTCTTACGCAAATTGTTAGTGGTCGTGGCTGCTTTCGCCAATATTTTTGCAGATGCGGCTACAATGCTGATTCCAGTTGCGAATATATGCAAATGCTATAAATACTATACTAAAACGATGAGTCATTTGCTTTTCCGTTTCAATTGTGCCTTATTTTCTTTTAATGAATTTTCCAAGTTTATCTATCTTTCTTTACATTGCTACCTTGCTTCCATTGTTGAAGTCTGTTATTTTTCTCACCTTACCATAGCGTTTACTTACTGTCTTTTAAACACTAAACATTAGTATGAATATGAAACAGTGTATAAATTCGTTGAGACTTCGAAATAAAAAAAGCCATATATTTATGTTATGTTTTCTTCACTTCATCAACATCCAAGAATTGCGCACTTTTCTTTTTTAACTACAAGCAGATATCACGATCGGGTTCTTTCTAAGAAGCAAGGTAACCAAGGCAAGACAAAGTTGTTACATTATTATGCAAAAACACATTTTTAATTTTATCAAGACATCGTGCGTCGTTAGTCACTATCTTTGCGATCTTTCTGAAAGTGCAGGAATTCTGTTGCGAAAGGACAACTGTACCACTCGAGGCTGTTTGGTATTTTCCTAAAAAAAATCGAAGCGTTGTTCAGATCGGTTGAAGTAAGTATTAAATAGAAGCAATAATATTTGGCCAACAGAGGGGGGAATGCATATCCGAGTGTGGCCAAGTGTTCTTACTACTTTCTTTTTATAGATTGGGTCGGTTGTTATTGATGGCTTTAACCAGTGATAGTTTTGCTGTTTGGCAGTAGTTTCCAACACATTCTATCCCAGGCTTTACCGTTCCCTTAGCCAGAACTATGAATTTTGCGGTTTGGATAGAGTGTCGTATCCAATTTTCATTTCGGATTCCCCGCAATTTAGCTGCATTTTTCTTTGCATTTAACAAGCAAAAGAACGCCCCCCCTCGAACGTAGATTTGTTTGGCACAGAACTGGATTTATTCAATGCTTAAAAGGGCAACTTTTTTTATCACATTTCAGCGACACAACTTATATCGTTATGTAAGTCATAAAGATGACAGTTTCGCGGTCAGAAGTCGTTCAATTCAATATCCATTACGATGTAGTGTTAATTGTGCTGCCTCCTGGAAAGCGTTTAAAATGGGCATCTACAACCTCAGCTCTTCCGAATTCTTTTTAAAATTATTTCAATTTTAGCAGTAAAGCAAATGGTGAGTGCCACACTACTCGTTTACTACTTGAAGGTCCGTCAGTAATCCCGAGAAAAACGAAACCTTAAGCGTAGGTAAAGCTGTTGTCTTTTTTATTTCAAGTATTGATTTAATTACTTGGTTAGTGCGACTAACTGAAAGGTGTTCGCTTAATTTCATATACAAGTGATTATGTTCTTTGTAATAAATACAATTAATACGAACTAACCAAACCGTTCATTTGACTAAACAATATAGAAAATGCCGTTGCAGAAAATTTTTCCTTCTTAAAAATGAAAATTAAAGAAAAAAAGTTAGATAATTATATGCGGTCCGTGATCACTGTTATCCTAAAAAAGACAAAAAAAGTAAGAGAACTACATTTTCATGCTCTATAATATGAAGTGGATGCGGCTGATTTTTCTATTTTCAAAATAAAAGCTTTTTTCGTAACGGCGTGTGAGCGTTATAGGCGTGTCCTTTCAAAAATTTGCGTCACTTCCAAATTCTTTTGCAAATTTATAAGCGAAATCTTGTCTGTCACCAATGACACACGAGCAGACGAATGTTGCTTGGATACATTCCGAGTTGGAAATTAGCCAACAATTTATGTACTTTATCGGGTTTTTGAAGCTTGCTTCTGCGCCTTATAACGGTATTGAAAAACCAATTAAATTTTTATACGCTATAATATTGGGTAGGCGAGGTCAATTTTTTCCGTTTTTGTACGGATACTATAGTGTCACTCATACAATATACGTTGAAATTGTTGTAGATTTATCTTCTGTGGTTTATAAGTAGTGAGCAAAAAATCACATAGTTTTTCGTTTCGAAAAACAGAGGTGGTCTCATTTTACGTAGTGCTGTGGGCATGTCCTTCGACCGATTTAGTCCATCCATCCATTCCATAACCAACGCGCGTGCATGAACTTTTAATGAAGAATGCTTATAACAGACATTAAGACGCACGTATACGTCGCAAACGTTTTGACAAAATGAATATACCCCTCATCCCTCAGCGATATGTACAAAAAGAGAAAACGAGATAAAGCTATTTGGTCAGCACATTACTTGCCCCTAAACACGATTCGACAATCAATATTTTCTATATGAGCTTTTGTTATCGACCGGCTTTTCAAAACTTTGTAATGATTTGGTTTTACTTTTTTAATTCATGCGGTGGCATGTTTGACGAACTCCATTCTATTTTTGGGCACATGGTGTTTTGTTGTTTCGGTTAAACTTAACCGTTCGAGAGCTAAAGAATTTTGTAATATTTTTGCAAATAGTCAAGTGGTCGGTTATAATTAACTCTAATGATTATGTAACAAGCAATTTTGCCGAACTTAAATATTTTTTATTCTCACTGATATTACAAAAATATTTTGTTGCACAAACTCCATAAATTCCTCTCTTACATAAACCGCAAATTAACTTGAGTCGTCTAATTGCATTGCAATTTTTCTTACTGCATACCTCGCACTGTCGCAAGTATTCGAACGAGCAAGACCGAAACAAGAACTGAAACGTTGTAAATGTAAGTTTCTGTGTATAATTTGTTCATAGATCTCCAAATTTTGCAAATACAACCTACGCAATCCTAAGAAATCACAATTCACCGGCACGAACTTAATCTCAAAAGAAGTCGAATTAATAACAAAAAGCCAAAAGATGGTTCACGCTTCAATAGGAATAGGAATAGGAAAAGGAATGCCAATGAAAATATCAATTGAGGGGAAAGTTATACTAAACAACGGCAGCCGGACCGCGTCTCCGCATTTTTGGCCTACGACATGCCAAACGCAATAGTCGATCATCATTTTAATTACCTGAAAGTCGTATTATCAAATCATATTCCGAATACGCCTTCAAAGTGTACAGACAATCTATAAGTCAAGCGAGCAAGTAATTCAAGTGTAGCCCTGTCTCGGCGTTTGACTTTGCCATTATAAAATCTGAAGTGAAACTAGCAAGAGGAGGAGAAGGCAGACACTAAAAGATTTTATAACCACATCTTTCATTTAGACTATATGAACGTGTCGGTCGCGTGCATCCCATATGTCCTTCACAAATTTAATCTGAAGCATTCGCAAAACCACTGCCTTCGATGCCATTTTAAACATTCATCATCCAAGGCAATGGCGTCCATTAATTCAAATCAATTACATACACTTTCTAATCATTTTCTTGTAATATTTTCGTTTTCATACAACGTGCATGTGTGTTGGTTTTTGATAAGATATTTAATTATGCTATAATCATAAAAAATACATATAAACCATATTCGTTGACACTGTATGCACGAAAAACGAAATGAACACTTTCTGCACAGCATGAGCTTGGTGTTGATGTTGGCAATAAAATAATATGAATTTATATGTGTGTATATAAATTTATATATATGTATATGCACACTTTATAGAAACACTAATAGTGCTTAACTCTCTTTAAAAGTTGTCCACAATCTGTTTCCCTGTCTTTGCCGTATGAAAAAGAATATGTGCGTTCATGTTTTTTTCATACAAAACTTTATTTAGGGCACTGTTTTTATTTTATTGAATAAATCTTCTTAAAAAGAATATTTTTCCTCATTTTTCCACAAAATTGTTTGAATAATGTTAACGTGACGACTGCTCAACAGCGGAGTACATTTGGATAAAATTTCTCATTAGATAGCAACAAAGTGTGCATATATTTAACAACATATTGTATAGATGTATGTACATATATATATATATATATATATATATATCGCAAAAAGTGACAATAACGGCCAGGATTCCCATAAGGGAGTTTATTTTCTCCTTACTTTTTCTCTCCAAATATTGAAATTAAATTATCGCAATTCTTTTTTATGTCACTTTTCAAGCAAATGAAGTGAAATTATTTCCCTAACTTCCAACCTTTCTGCCAAATTCAAAGCTGACATCTTAGATTTTGCAATCGAGTGTATGTTTACCATAGACAGATAGATAGATGTAAACACAAATGGACGGACCTTCTACCACGATATTATGCGGAATACCTATGGCGGTCAAAAGGTGTCTTTACGTTGAAAAGCGTTAAGAGTTAATTTCATTGCGACTCGCTATCTTCAACAAAAGCCGCAATTTTGCCTCATCTGTACACGTAGGTCACTAAATCAATTATACAAAATTTCAAAGAAGTAACTGAAAAAAATCATATAATTTTGACGAAGCGCCGTAAATTGCTTAAATAAAAATAAATTGGTTGCATAAGGACCTGAGTTGAGTTTCTGCAGATAAGATAAGAAAGTGAAGACTTGGCTGCTTAGCATTCTAGCAAATAGGGCCACGCAAACTGGTCGTGACGCTTAAAGAAGATTTGCGTTGACCCCGCCGAAGAAGGGTTTATAATACACCATACGACAATCGCCGAGGTAACTTAACATAACTTACTCAATTTACTCAAACAAGTTGCCTGCAATATGAAGCTTACAATGCGAACAATATGGGAGGTCATAATCGTTCAGTTTTAGATTTTTGCTCCTTCCATTTTGGTTAAATCTATTCACCGCTTGCTTTGATGTTTAAACTTTTCCTGATGATAGTACACTTAAAAAGAACCCATCGTTCAATAAGTTTTTCGAGGCAATTTCCTTGATGCTGTAGAGAGCATATACTTACGATTCATGTCGATATAAATCAAATATGTACGATTTAAATTTGTAGTTGTCGTATAAGTTAAATTGTTGCTTCGCTACTGATTAATTCAAAAAATCGTTTCAATGGAAAAGGCATTCATGAGTAGGGATTAAAAGACGAATTGCTCCAAAGCTTATTACTATTAACCCTTAGGTTAATAGTTGCCATCGGTTTAAGGGTGGACATCGTAACGACGCCCTTCATCGTCGTGGAGACTTATTACGTAAAGTGAGCGCCATACAGCAACACTTCAGATTTGTTACAGTTTTTAGAGAAAGTTTAACAAACAAAGGTTTAAAAAACCAAAAGTTGCCTTTACATTTTATATTTTCCCCGTCGAAAAGTGTGTAATTGCTGAGAATAACGCACTTACACGTGTATCGTGACCTGTACTGTTCGGGCGTGCTAACTATTGTCTTTCAATCATTCAGCAGTCGACGGTAGGCGATCGGAAATTTATGAGTTGCGGACTCCAACGCTGAGCCAGTTCCCTGCCTCCCCTTCGCGCTACGTTAGCAGTCGGTGCGATTGAGAAGGTGTATGCCTGCTACATGTGCTTCTTCAAAAAAAAAAAAGAACGCAAAACTAACTTTTCTCTATAGAAATATTGGTAAGATTTTAAGAGCAGCAAAGATAAAGCGAAGAAATGCCTGCCGAGCACTATACTCTTGGTTACTTGGGTGCGACTTGCTGACGGTTTGCGTCGATTTGACGATCGATGCAAGGAAAGAATCGCAACGGGACTGTTCAGTTTTTTCAGTAACTATATTGACGGTTAATGTACTATTAAACTGTTTTCTGTCGTGAAATAAAATCTACCTCAACTGCCCTTAGCACTGGTTTACGCGGTACCATAAAAAATCCTGACATTCTAGTCTACAAATTGCCATGCGAACACGAGCATAAAGCTTAGCCTGAGGTAGAATCGAAAGCATCCTGCGTTTTGGTCCTTACAATACACGGTTGACGTTTACGTACAATTTCATTTACTCGAAATAACTAATGCAATGCATTGCTCATATAAACACTTATTGTATTATGTCGAATACACGAATACACGAACACATAACCTAATATGGTCCAGGAAAACTCAATAATATTAATAACACATTTGTGAAAAATGAATCTTTTTGCGGGACACTACCCATGACATGATAATAATATTCTATGTCGCTCAGCCAGGCATAGGCAGTTACATAGGCTCGGGCATTCGATTCTTTTTGAGTCACTATTACCAAAGTCTACATTAATTTTTTCTCATTGCATCTGTGACACGATTGGCGATGATTTGCTGAAACGTCTGCCCGGTTTCTTTCATCGTACGGTAAGTAGAAATCCAGCAAGTAAAAATTGTGACAATAGCGTACCAGATCGTGGTGTAGGGTAGATCCCCATATTACGAATGATTCAAATGGAAGCAAGTTTTCCAAGTGTTCTGCAAACAGTGATTTTAAGAAATTTCGTTTTTTAATTATTTATTTTTTCAAGCAAACATTGGAACTGAAACCCGTATATATACATATATTGTATTGTACGAATGAATGAAACGAATATATAAGAGTTTGGATCTAATTTCTGATATGCTGATGTGTACTCAGGAATATCATGTTAAATATTAAAGGTACGGGATCTTTCGCATGGATATGCATGGGTATGCATGTTTTCAACTAAAGCCTTTAAGTCCATAGCCTGTAGAAAATTCGGTGCAACTCGAGTATAATACCTCTATTTCTCGCTTCCTCTTACTTATCACATTTTATTCTTCAATGCATGTATGTATTAGTGTATGCGGACACAGTTTATATAAAGCAAACCTACTACAGTAAGTAGTAATAACCAATATACGATTTATTTGATTATATATTCTTTTTGTAAATCATTATATTTGTACAAATGGAAGCGACGTAGGTACGTAAGAGTTCACATATTCCCCTATGTACATAAGAGTTTGTAAAGTGATAACTGCTTTTTTATGGTATTTCAGTTGTCTTTTATAAGTAATAAGTCAGTCAATCAACAATTTCTAATGAAAATAACACAAAAAAGGAAGAATAAGAAAACGGACTTTGGCAAAAGGGAAGGGATGCTTAACACAGCACACACAAAACATTTATAAGGACGTAGTAATCGTTTGGGCAGTCACACGGGGTTAAATCATCGGTGATCTATCATCTTGTATGCTATTGTTGGCCTTAGGATAACTTATTTATCATTTGTTTTTTGCCGAGCAAAAGTCATTTAAAATAATAAAGTGTTTTAATATAATTTCTTTTACAAAGTTATCAGAGAAGCCCTAAAAATTAATAAAGCGCCTGCAAAACGAAAGCATTGTGAGGAGTAAAAGAAAAAGTAAAAGAAGAAAATTATGTTAAACACATTTTGTTTTTTTATTAAGCCGGCAGGCAATCATTACAAATTTTGATAAAATGTTGTGCTGCATGAAGATAACACTACTAATAGCAATATCAGCCATAGCGGCCGAAGCAACCACGGCAGCAGAAGCAGCAGCAGCAGCATCAGCACAAGCGAAAGCAGAGTATCAATTCATAGCACGGACGGAAGGAGATAAATGAAATTGTGCTCAATTATTAAACACGGCAAAACCGCATTTCCCAAAGGAACAATCTAACAATCTATTGTCACACCGCGTAAAAACACATTTATTGTTTTATATTTATCTCGGTTGCTTTCGCTGTGTCTTTTTATCGTTTTTGTTGCTGTTGTTGTTGTTCTTCTTCTTCTTCTTCTTCTTCTTCTTCTTGTTATATTGTATTATTGTTAAAATATAACAACAACAACAATAACAAGAGTACATTACGAACAATAATACACAATAGACGACAACGGATTTCCTTAACAACATTAATTTGTTCCTTGACGGTGATTAGCAGCAAGACGTACACACAGTATCACAGCACAACTTTACAACGCAAACAGTAAACAATACGATACCGTGCAACACAATAAAAAATGAACAATTTCGCATAATAATAAAGTTAACCAAACACTAAACGACTTTTTGTTTTTGATTTTTTGTTACACTATCTCTTTTGCGCTTTCTCTTTCTCTCTTTCTAAACAAGTACATAAGACTTAGTGAAAAAGAAAAAAAAAACAAGCAGTGATTTGAATGCGAAGTGAAATTCAGCTTTGCGTTGCGTTGCCACGTGCTGCTATCCTTACATTTTCACCAAGATAACGAACGTACTACAAAGTTGATGACTTTAGTTGGCAAATAAATTAATGGCTGGCACGTGTGTGCTTGTATGCGACTTTCTTCTCCAATTGCCGCTTTATAAGATTTTTAAAATCTGCACATACACACGCACACACACAGTTATGTACATATATATGTATAGATATATGTAGGTGCGTATTATAACTGATGCTGATAATATGTGTGCTTAAGTCCATATATCGCATAAGCATGAATCGTATCAAACGCTGCCTGATAATAAGCACATCTCTATAAATGTATAAATGGGCGAGCGTATCATCTGTGATCGGCCACCTGGAGCGACCACAAACGTACACATTTATACATAAAGAGCTTATGTTAAACTATCATCATATTCATAATACGAACGAGAATGTCTGTCTCTCTATGGCAAGTTAACTTACGCTTATTACGAAATCGCATTCAACCCCGCTTCCTATTCAATATACATCAACTCAGCCTACTTGTGTTGTTTGCTGAATAATCTTCAATTAAATCATTTGTTGTTATTAACATTGTTGTGACATTATAAAAAGTAAGAAATATATCAATATTGTGTCAATTCGAAATCGAATAAAACTGATAAACGTAGATATGTATAGAATATCGCATCTTTGAAGGTAAATATTGAGTTCATTTCGAACCATTCAATGCGCGTATTCTGCTCTTTTTTCCATCAATTTTATTAATTAGTATCCCCGGCACTTCTTAATATTCTCGAGAAAATGCCCAATCGCTTCTTTCTATAAAACTTGAGATTTTAATATTGTCACTCGGCCAAACACCAGCGAACAGATTCTCATCTCATCCATATGCACATCTACCAAGTTTTTCTCACTTTCTAGACAATGCGTATTATTATTGTGGATGTGTTTCTGATTAACACGCTCCATACAAATATAGGAATTATGAGTGAAAAATAAAAATCATATTAAATCACGCGATCAAAGAAGTGGAAAATTAATTTTAAGGATTTAATCAGATTATAGTTTTGTTTTTGTGTTGGTTTTTCCTCTTGTTACGTGAAGCGATGAATGGTCACAAACGGTTTGGGCAAAATTGTTACATGAAATTCATAAAAATAAACATAACTACAATCACATAACGGAGCCTCTTAAGAAGGGATGTTTCCATAAATTCGAATAATTTTCAAGCATCGTGGTTTTTTTATCGTTCAAAGTCTCAAGAGTACTGTGTTTTAAAAGCTGTTTAAGAAAGTGTTTAATCGAATACAGTGTAAATTTGTTACCTAAGCAACAAGCTTACAAGACCCCTTACCAAGACGATAAGAAGCCATTAACTCCTAGTTTAATAAGAGTTAGTGAACGATATCTGAATTCAGCGAACTTTATCGCGCAATTCTCTTCTTAAAACTGTCACAATATCGAAGAGAAAAAATACTAATAATGACAATAATGATGAAAAAATCCCGAAGATATGATTTTTACTTCCGCTACTGCAACCCTTTGTAATAGTTGGAAACGCAGTCATTAACTACATGCACATATGCACAGATTAGATATAGAAATAACTCATTATGGTTTTTTCTGTAAAAAAAAAAAAGAAATGAAAATGTTAATGACGAGTAAGGCCGGCCATTCAATACCCTACGTCACAATGACTAATCCCGAATTATGAATTCGAATAAGTAATTTTCGAAAAATTCCGAATAATGGAGGACGGGTTGTGAATTCGAAAAATTAGCATACGTAGTCCAACTTTAGGATCGTTCATTTTTATCATCATCGACGCCTGGGCTACATTTATTTTATCTAAATGTTTGCAACATCTATAAGGAACCTTCAAACATCCTAGAGAGTACATATAATATGAATCGATTTAAACATGTCCGTCGGTTCATCTTCCCATCTAACCGTCTGCGTAATGTCTGTGGTATCATAAGCATTAAGATACTAATGACAGGTTTGGTAAAAGCATTGGAAGCTCTCTTGCGTAAGGTGGTACTGAAAATGTGCTAAATCAATGAAAGTTTCTAACCTTTATAACCCAACCAAACTACACGCCGTATTGTAGACTATTTTTTTTCAAGTTCTTTTTTTTAGATAAACATTTTGGTGGATGTAGACGACTCGGCAATAATCGAATCTACTTTTCTTATTTGTTTTCTTTAGTCAAAGAAGTATTCGTCGTCCATTTTCGTCATTAATTGTAAAAAATTGAAAGCTCGCCTTTTGGGAAGAGATCGTGAAGGAAGGGCTATATATAGTAGGGTTTTTTTCATCTAAAGATTAACTTGTCATAAAAACCCTTAGGTAGGAGTAAGCCCGAAAAATACTCAAACTTTAGCACAATAGATTTTGTTGGTAAAGCTTTTATTTTGGATCGATTTTCGTCGTAAACGTGTAAAAACTGTCCACTACTGGGCTTTATTTTATAAGAAAGAAAGAATAAGAAGATTGTTCGCACTAATGAAACCTATTATTGCACTTAATTCTATAAAAATATCTTGAAAACTGTAGCCGGCAGGTTGAACATAAATATTCGTCGAAATTCATTGACTGAGCAAATCCGCAGAATCTGGGTTGACTCTTTCACCACAATTGATTTAGAGAATGAAACCTTAGTCGAACACAAAATTTGACTTAAAACCGCTTATGAAGAAACTTTTTTTAATGTTAAAGTTTTTGCTCGTGTGAACAGACACGCTTTTGAAATTTGGATGATATACTTTCGAGAACACGGATATCAATCAAGAATTTCACTTTCGCTATGACATTATAATTGCGAATAAGTAAATTTGAGTCCGCAAGAGAAGCCGAGTAGGTAAGAACCGCTCCTAACAAGCCGCTATTCGAAATATGTGCAGAAAACACAACTAATCTTTTGAGGCTATCTACCCAAGCGACACAATATTTGGTAAGAAAGTCTGTGCGGACATAAAACAATCTCACTGGTGGAATACTTGATTGCAAATCACTGATTGTTCAGTGAGAAGAAATAGCATTTCGCGAATGTAGCGTGGAGTGTAGTAATACATTGCAATGTTCCTTGAATGTGATTTACGATAGGAAGTCGAACGTCAGTACGGTGAAAACCCTCGATCTATTAGGACTTTTGACATACTGCGCCCATTTTTGTGCCAATCTTGTTCCCCAGTAATAGTTTCAATTGTTGGGAACAAACATAATATCCTCAGCTGACCTGCCTCAAAATGGCCATCACATATTTCATCGTTTATTGTCTTTGTGAACGATTCGCCTAATCGTAGCGCATCCACTGTTCGTCATCCGTTCAACGTTTCCGCACCACTATCCTTTGAATTCGAAACAAGAATAGTCAGAAAGCAAAACTCAATCTGTTTACAAATCCAAACAATGTTCTGCATAGTTTCAACGATAACTGACTGCTGATTGCTTAGAACTTAAGACTGCACTTTCAGATGAAGAACTCATATTCCTAGTCTTATTCCAAAGATGACGAACTCATAATCGAGAACTTATGCAATTTTTCCTCTTAAAAGCTCGGTAAGGATAGTATCTTTTGGATTCTTTAGATATTAAAGAGGGTGATAGGTGGAATTCGCCTCCAGCTATTCACATCGAATCCCTTTGAAATTCCATGATTTGGAGTCTAAAATTGAAAATTTGAACATCTCCACGGTTACAGTGAGTACATGTTCTAAGGCAGAAATACATGACGGGTCGTCTACTTATAGTGATAACGAATCGAAAGGACAACTTTTGTGTCACTGCTTAAATGTGATCTACGGAAATTTGTAAAGTTTCTCCACAGCCTCACTATATTATTTGCGGAATATGAGTACGAAACAATGGCAGGATATCATTAGGCAGATGTAAAAAGCGGACTCATTGGATGCGGAATTGATCGAAATAACGCCTCGCTATAATATTTAAAAAAAAAAACTTTTTATTCTAACTTACTTCGAATCATTATATGAATGGTTTATATTGCTAGCTTGGTCTGGATTTCTTTTTCTTTTCATCTAAACAATGTGATCGGAACCACAACACTGTGATATAGAATACAAATTTCACTTCTGTAAAGGATATTTCCAAAGAGTTTTTCAATGTTTTTTGGTTGACTTTAGAAAATCAAAAACTCCCTGGACAAGGTTGAGCCAATCATAGAAGATATGCGAACGCATAAATAAAGAGCGGAAAAGATTCTTAACAAAGATGCATTTGCCTTCCTAGCTTAATACCGATATATCGCATTGGCTATCGTACATTCCCGACTTCTTTCAGAGAAAATATTATTCATTTCTATGATAATCTTGTGCACATCTCTTCGAAAGTAGCAGCGTCTAGGAAATTAAGTTTGATTGTTGTTATTGGCTTACGAAGACGGAATTTCTCGCAACAATTAATGGCAATAATAAGAGCTAATCTCTATATAAAAGGATGCAAACTGCTTTAACGAAGATTTATTTTGAAATATTCATCGCGAAGCTGTGCATTGCGTTTCCTTTTCATGATGGTAAGCGAAAGTTTGATAACAAACAATATTTACACTTGAAGGAGAGAATGGAAAGAAAAATTTATCATTTTTCGCTTTATCAAGAGAAGCATAGAAAATATTTTTAAGTAAAATTTTGATGATGTACATGCAAAGACATCAAAATTACTCTTACGTACATCCATCTGCAGGAAAAGTAATTCTACTTCAACGCACATATGAATCACTGCTAAGCTCCTGAACGAGAGATACCCTAATTTTAATTACGAAAAAGTCGCGAACGTCCGCTAACTTACTACAGAAACATTTGACCGACGTACTTTCCGAATGTGCATAAGTAAAGCGGTAGGCTTTGGCAACAGCAGCTGAAGAGCATAAAGTTTAATTGCGTTTTCCAGTCGTACTCACTGCTTAAACAAATCGATTTTATATAGGCACTGGCACGGCACTCACATTCACACATGCCCATACGTATATATATACCCATTTATATACATATACATATACACATATACACACAAACACACACACACACTCACTCATCTACTCATTCACTTTAGTAAAGTAATAGCGATAGAGACAAGTCGTAAAATTGATGTAGTGTATTAGTATTAACCCACTTGACCTGTTCAACACACCCACTATATCAAAAGTGTTTTATATGTGAATTGTGTTTTTTGTGTTCTTTCTTTTCGCTTTTTGATTTTTTCCAATAAAATATGAACACAAACTGTTATTGTCGACGGACGAGAGTTAATATCTAAATGAAGATTTCTGTTGTGAAAACACAGTTTAGTACACAATGTAATATTGAAAGTGACGTCCAAACGCATGCGCTGCTCCCTCTCTGTCAATATCATGCATAGCGATTTAAATAGAGTACAAATGGGTGGAGCTGGTATAATTTGGTGTGCTCCAATGAGAAAAGAAAAATGGAGGAACACACTATTGTGCCTGTGCTACGATATTTGTTGGCAAATCATGTGTCATCAGCATAGTTTGCTGCGTCGTTGATTGTGGGTATGTTTATTTAAGACACGGACACACAAATACACAAAAGCATTATTACATATATGTATATATATAGATATATATATATATATATATATATATATATATATATATCACAAAAATCACAAACACAACAAACAGTCGTTGTTGTTGATATTATCGTATATGAACGACATACGTGCTTTTTCATAACAACACATGTGATATGTGGCATTGCCGTATGGATGATTTCTTGGCATTTACATATGCAAACTACAATCAATACATATGCATAAAGTTGCAAAAATAAAGAGATTTAAATTGTGCTATATTTCATTCGCACACAAACACACACACACACACACACACTTATCTTACATATATCCATAAGTATATACACGTATACATATATGCATATATACAGTATATATATATATATGTACGAGTTATGAAGATATTTTAAAGAAACATTTTTATAACGTTTTAGTTCATTGATTGCATTAAGTGAAGTAATGAGAAACAGTCTTTAATGCTAGTTAAGGAATTTTACGGTTATTTTGGTCATTGATTCCTTATTAGTTCGTAAACATTTTTTTCAGCATATGCCATAGTTTCGACAGAATTGTTTACTAACGTTTTATAAACGAGGTCCAAGACATAATTCGATATAAGAATAATTAATTGAATGACTTGCTTATACCTCAAAAAGGAGAGCCTGCTTCATTAAAAGATCTCCATTTTATGAGGCAAACGATCATCTTTGCATTAAATAATAAAACTGTTTAGAAAAACCTCGTGGCATTTTTCCCAACACCATAGACTCTTTAATAGAAATCCTGTTAAGCCATACTATGGCGCGTTTGAAAGATAGCACAAGCCGTACATAACTTTGTTAACTCATTCGAAATAATACCATGTTGACATTAAAAAAAAAAATTACTTACTTTACAATATCGCTTTACTGAAGGCGATAAAAAAAAGCCTAAAGAAAATTTTTATATTTCGTAATGACATCAAAGCAAGATGTTAGTATAAAGCGCCCAAAGCCGACAATAAGAAAAGGTGATGCCTTTCATCCCGACAATATTACACAAGCCAAATTTAAGAACACTTGGCGTGGAAATTTTGACGCATCCGTCATGTAGCCTTTCTTCTGTTCGACTTCCATTTCTTTCGCTTTCTCTCTTAACGAGATCAGTACCATTTCAAGAGAAACCTTTGAAAATCACTTGCTTCAGCTTTTCGCCCTGAGATTCCAGGAGTTCTTTAACGATAGAATTATGGTTTGTAAAGCTCCAGAATAGGCCAGCGGAGCCCTTTCAAGTGTATATTTTTCAAACAATAGCCCAACTCAATTCAGCCATGAGCATCTCTCCGTTTATTGTTCATCTTTCTACCTATCATCCGTTGTGCGAACTGTTGCTACCGCAAAAATTGAAATAAAAACCGTATGTATTCTTAGTTCCAACCAGCCACAATTGCAATGGACGAAGCAAATTAAATTTCAAATTCCGCTGCAAATTTCGATCTGTTAAATATTTCAAATATTCGTCAGGATGATAGAAAACATAAATGAAGCCATGCGTCTGAGGTAGAATGCGTATGTACACATATATACAGGGTAATCAAAGAGCAAAATATTCTTAAAGCGTCCTAACGTCCATGTTCTTGAAAAACGATACACTTGTAAAGCGTACAGACATTGTTCAAATTGATTACAAAAATAGTAAAACGGTTCGAGCTACGTTTCGTGCATGGCAAAGAAAGCGCATATTTGGATGAATGGTGTCGTAAATAAAGAAAATGGCCCCTTTAGAATAAAGGAAATCCTTCATGTGTTGCTAAAAGCCTTTAACGTGCACAAAAATTAACCTTTGGGTGTGGCTTGCGGGCTAAAAATCGCATTGCAGTTACGCCACGGAATTACTGTGATTACTGACTTTTTGTGAAGCGAATCATACGATTTCCATTTGGACAATATGCGTTCTCCAAAAAATGGTGTAAGACGCCGTGCATTTCGGGACATAGTCAATTTCTCAGAAGAAATGTTCAACGATGACGTAATCTCCAAAAATAGCTGGGTGAGCTTGTCACCCAAGACCACTCGATGCAACTCGGTTCATTGCGATGTGCTGTAGACGACTGCAAATTTTTTGTGCAAAAAGAGTACGCAGGCACGTTCGAATAGTTTTCACAGACGCCCGGAACTTGGAGCGCGTTCTTCAAAAAGTTTAGGTCACTTTTAAAATCTTTTGCAAATTTGTAGGCGATATTTTCATTTTTACCACAGTCACTTTACAGTTGGACAGATGAACAGACGGGCATGTTTAGATGCATTGCAAATTTCGAACGTGCGAAAAATTTATATGATTTTGGAGCTTGTTTCTGCGCGTTATGAAGATATTATGAAAAAAATTAAATATTTATACACTAGAATATTGGGCGGGCGTGGTCAATTACGGATACTACAGTATCGCCAAAAGAATATACATTCAGGCTTACCTTCTGTAATTTATGAGTAATGAGCAAAAAACCAATTTTTTATTACTTTTGAAAAATATAGCTGTTCTTAGCTTACGTAATGCTGTGGGCGTGTCCTTCGACCAATGGGGGCCATTTTCAAGAACTTCCAATATTTTTGCCATATTTGGAGTCGTTAGCTTCATTTTTGCGGCCAGGAGAACAGACGGACGGGCGGACGTATTTAAATCGATTTAGAATTTGGTGCTGATCAAGAATATGTATACCTTGTGGGCGTTCCACGTATTGACAAAACGAATATACGCCTCATACTTAGGTGATGGGTATAATAAAATTAAAAAAAAAAAAAAAAAATGCAAGTAAAGGAGAATAGGGAAGTAGTATATCTAAGTCGGATACATAACATCTCTTATGCTTTGTTGCATACTTTATGTGTTTTCAACCAATTCAACTAAAAACAGGTTATAAAATATATATACGGTTGTGGCCAAATCTTATATACCTCTCATCAATTTTGGTTCGATTATATTCAATGACACCGAAGTTATACAAAAGGAGGGCAACTGGATTCGTTATTAGCAAATCGAAGAGAACAGAAATTGTAGAGTTGACACCTGCTCAAGCCGTTATAAAAATAGCCATAAAAGGAAGGATTCAGTTCATGAAAATATGACCGACGGGGAAAAATGGATCCTACGCGACAAGCCTGAACGAATAAAAGCGTGCACATCTAGTGCAAAGCCGAGTATTCTTGGCAAGAAATTGCTATTCGTGTTTAATGGTGATTTTGGCAAGGGAGCAAGTAGTACGAAGTTCTAAAGCATGGACAACTGTTGCATCTGAACGATATGGAGCTCAACAAGACAAGCTAAATGAATGGCTTGAAGAAGAACACGAAGGCGACTTGCGCACACGAAAAATCGAAAAGTGATTTTGCTTAATGACATCGCCCATCCGCATGCAGCAAAAGCAACCAAGGCACTAATGTTCAACTTCACCCGCCTGCGGTTTATTCTCTACTACTTGTTCAGATTGATGCAGTCGTATTTAGAAGATCAGCGGTGTACAGAAGTGGACAAGAAGCGGAAATGGCTCGCGATGACTATTTCGTCTCGAAGTCAAGTCTCTATCGCGGCAGCATACCTAATCTACTTGATAGACGGCTAAAGATCATGATGAGTAGTGATAGTGAGTAACAACAATGCTTTAAATAACTTTGAATTTCATTCAGAATTAATTTCCACGGTTACCATAATACATAAAAAGCTTAACTAACAAACATCTTGTGTGAAGGTAATAAGTATCTGGGTATTTGTACTTATCACTACAAGGTAAGACGACCGAGCAGCGAAACTTTTAGAATATGCTGTTTATGAATAAATTACCATCTTTGGCACAACTACTACGAAAGCATGTGGGAAAGTAATAAGACATTTGTTCCTGAAAGCTTTACAAACATTTTTTCCTATGTACTCTAAGACTTGTAGTTTCATAAGCAAAAAGCCGTATATTAATAGAACTTGTTATGTTCTTTAGAAAATCGACCCTATTTGAACAAGCACCCTTTACACTTCCAAATGGCGACTGGCAAAATATTGCGTACATTTTATACTTCCCTGAACATCATCGACCAGAGAAAAGATAATTCGCGGCAGGGGAATGGAGTCGGAATAGTTTTGATCGACTTAATTAAAAGTTAACGATAAACTTAACTTTTTCTTAAAGAACTAATTACCAGTTCATTAACTAAACATTATTTAATGTGTTGAGCACAGACATTTCCCGTTGAGCATGGTCGAGTACTTATTAAAGCAGTACGGGCTTTTCTACGTTTTGCAATTCTTGACTTTTGCTGAAAATTGAGATGAAGAAATTTTCCGCATTTAAAAAATTGTGTTGTGAACAAATAACGATCGATGCATATATGTCAGTTACATGTGTGTAACTTTATGCGTGGATACGTTATCTCTTATACGTATATGTTTAGGTTTCTGCTCATGTAAATGCTAACGTTACGGTTGTTTATGATGATGGCTGATGAAGTGTTATATTAAAATGTTTATATGTTCGGTTGGCTGTTTGGCTATGTGATGAATGACCACTTAAGCAAATTAAAAATATATGAACATTCGCGCACGTATGCCTGTATGTGCTACAGGCACAAATACTCGCATATGAATACATATTTTCACATCCCTAATATTTATTTGTATATTAATAAATCACAAGCACTCTGTGTCATGCAGGGTTAAACAAGCCATATACTTAAACAATAACTTTATGAAAAACAAAAGACAGCGAAACAGATAGCAAATCTAGATACACCTCAGACCGAATCCGAACGATCTCCATTGTCGACGATTTATTGTATTTTATTTAAAAGTTCATTGCATTGCATTGTTCCTAAAAAGTGCTCGATTTTTCATGATTAAGTCAACTCAATGTTAATACAATAATAAAAGAAAAACTCCAAGAACGGACGAGGGAAGTCCGATGCACCAATATTCTCATGTTCTCATTTTTCAACAGTTTAGAATTATATTTTAAATCGGCGCTGGCCTAGGGAATGTAATGACCCTTTGTAGGCAACCCCCTGCCCGTCAATATAAATACCAGTCAAAATCACAATATTAGATGCATTTTTTTTTCGTTCTACGCATATTCCCTTTCTTTGAAAATTGTAATCTCGAGAATGTTGTTATTGCTATCACACTCCCCACATGACAGCTCATCCTGATTATCAGTATAATTACCATTGATTGCATCGTTTGCGAGATGGTGCGAGAGTACAACTCGTAGTGCTTGGACCACTGAGAAATACGAGCCTCGTAGAGTTAACAAAACCACAGAACGGGTTTTAACACACACGCTATAATCAGGAAAGGGGGAGCAGCGAAGAAGATTTGCGGTTAAGTCAGATTGACTTGAATGAGAGAACCGTTGAAAGTAGTCTGATGGCTACACTTTATAAGATTTAATCAGTTTGCAGTTATTTAATTAATCCCTGACGCAGAGATCGAAAGACCAAAGCAGAAAACATTGTTTTGACCTTGGCATCCTCCAGCCCTAAATTTAAATTTTTATGCCTAAATGTGAGTCTATGCTGGCCCGTCCGCAACAACTGCTGCACGAGTACAGAGTATATTACAGTGCAATATATCTTAAATGACTCTTGAAGGCATTCAAATTTTCTCCTTAAACTCACTACGCTATCAAGTTTATATTTGCCAAACACAGTATCACGAAAGGAAGTCTAGTAGTAGTATAAGTATAGAGAAGTTCAATAAAGCGTGACGAGCTGCTCAAGTACCTTTTTTGCGAGGCTTTTGGAGTTATGTGTGCTAGTTTCCAAATCATGAAAATTGCGAAGTAATCGAAATTTTTTTTTTTTGTGTTTTTTGCTTAGCCTTCAACAAAGTAGTTCCGATAAACACCGCAAATTTGATTCATATATGTATTTCGTCGTCTTCTTCTTCTTGTTACAATTCGCGATTGAAATGTTTCACTATCACTATCAAAATTTTTTAGAACGGAAATATTTTAGAGATATTTCACAAAATTTGCAGCCCCCCCTGCCATGTGGAGTAGTTGGTTTCAAATAATACACAATAGCGAAACGAAAATAACGCAGTAATAATAATAAGTTCTTCGGTTCGTCACCTTTAATGCGGTCGCTTTATTCAACAAGAAAAATTTTAACGAAAGGAATGTATTCGACTTTACGGTTGTATATCTTACAGGTGATCTATTAGTGTGCAGAGTTGTAATAATTTTGTCGAAGGCGTCAAGCATTTATAAGGCGTAGATTCTGAGTGTAGTTTGCGAAACGATTTCCACCACACGGAGGAACACACTGGCTTTGATTTAAACGATTTATGAATGAACAATCGTTTGTCTTTTTTCACCCAAGAAGCTATTGCGTTCAGGTATTTTTGCCAGTTGACGTGTTTACCTCTTGCGAAATTCTTTGATATCTTGATTTGTGCACTTGTACTTGAGTCTCAAAGTGAGCGACTGCTTTTTGTAAACTCATTTTGGGTTCAAAGTGTGCAAAGTATAACATTTACTACTTGGTAGCGTAGATCAAGTCGTCTCTAGTCCTCGCTATATTTCGAAATCTTTCCCCGTTGTCATGCTTATACATGTAGAAAATCCGGCTTCGACTACCGAAATGTGGTGGCCTCTTGTTTTTTCTTAATTCGATTTTGGTTCCTGACAAACTTTTCGACGAAAAGTTGAAAGGCCAATGCATTCATTTAAAATACCATAGTACTACGGGTTGTCTAATTACAAATATTAAAAATATTGCAAATATTCTTAAAAGACCCCTGAGCCGATTCACTAGCTATTATCAAGTGAAAACTTAACAATAAATCATGGCTCTGCCTCTTTTGATGGCCAAAGAAATGATTTAAAACATAGCCTACATTATCGTGAAAAAGATAATTATGCACATATATATATATATATATATATATATATGTCTATTTATATAGAAAATATCTAGTCCCAGTGTATAAAGAATTGAAACTTTTTTCGGTAGTTGTCAACAAAGATTAACTACCTGAAAAGTTAATTGAGTAAATTGTGTAAAACAACTTTTATGTCAGCCATTAGTCAGAAAAGTTTCGCCGACAATGAGCGCAACAAAAGAACCTACAAAAAAGAAGAAAAAAACAAATTGAATAAATGAGTGAAATCTATGCGTTTCAAGGCGAATTTTAAATGCACGACGACAACTTAAACATATATAACCTAATCGCTTAACAAACGTTGTAAGGCCGCAATCCAAATGCGGGAAAATAGGAAAACATAAAAGTGTAAGCGCTTACAAGTGACCAAAAAATCTGGAGCTTTTATCTGAGCCTTACATTGGGCGCAATAAATCTAGTCATCGTCAAGTTTTTTCTTTTCCAGAAATATATATAGAGATATAGAAATATGGAGAAATGCAGAATGGTCTTTAACTTCTATGCAAAAGTGTAACGTCGACAATGGAGAAATCGTTACGCATGCTTGATCTAGAGATCGCGTTCAAATCTTACACTTCCACTTGCACTTGTATATATATACGTGTATATATTTTTCATGTTTAACATATCTATAGATGGGTTGTCTAAGTGAAATGACAGTTGTAGTGTACTTCACTACAGTAACGGCAGATATAAAAAACAAGTACAGCAAGTGTACTCATTAATTATGCTCAAAAGTTGTGAAAGCAGAAAATGTTTTCAAAAGTTAAAATTTACCAGTAGTAGTAAAACGTTTATGTTCATGTTGTAATAAAGTCGCGCGTAAATGGATAAAATGTTAAAGATAGCAACGTAATAAAAATATGTAAAAGCAAAAAAAAAAACAGAAAAACAGAAAAACAGAAAAAAGATGTTGGGAAAAAGCGAGTGAAAGAGAGAAGAGAAGAAAAGAATTGAGAGGGAGGAATGGATAGCCTAACGGGAGCTATGCTATATTTTATAAAAATACGAAATACTCTTAAGTCAACAGAACAGAGGTGTTTCATTTGAATATTCAAATATGCACTTCCAAGCATATACATGGACATACGTACGCAAGTACAGCCAAAATGTGTACACATGCAAGCGACTACGATGGCGGTGGCAGTTTGAGACTGAAAAATAAGCATTAAATCAGTTATAAAATACAATGGAATCTGTATCTAACTAAATCCGCCTGATGTCAACTAGAATATCCAAATAAAACAACAATGCCGTAAAAAGAGCAAAAAGAGTAAAAAGAGGAAAAAAACACAAAGGAAAAAAGAAAGGAATTTTAAGCTTTGAACGACTAACTATTAAATGCATCCTGTCCTCTACACTTACGTACTGACAAATTTGGGCCTCTTTCCAACTCTTTCCAGAGTATAGAATAAATTCCGGTATAGCTATAGTTACTCAATGCAGGCCTTTGTTACAAACAGTCCTGGCCCCAACTCTTTACCCTCAATGCGAGCCGTTTACACTGAGCGTAAAGTATGAACTTTTTAGTTTATTGAGTGGCAATGAAAACCGCACATTGGCGGTAAAAGTTCTCCAAACTAGGCAAGCCACCACATTTACATGCAAGCCGTGTATATCAGAAAATATGGCCGACTGTTTTCACACAATGGCAAGCACTCGGCCTGAATATCTATCTCTCGGTCTCTGCAATTGTCTGACTATAAGCATAAAAACAAAGAGTATCCGGTTGTGAAAACGTTGACAAAATTAAAACGACAAAGTTCAGAGTTTAAGCGGGATAAATGTCAGGTCTTTAAACGAAAGTTAGCTACTTGTGCCTTGTGATGTAAAAACGATAGCATTTTCAAAGGCACAAAAACTATGTGCATATGTATGGTAGTTACATTACAGTGTTCATGTTCGCTACTTGTTTGTCTACCGCTTGCTCGCATTGTGTTTCTTGTTATTAGCGTTGTGGTTGTTTTTCCTTCTTTGCTTCTTTTCAATGTGAAACCACGTTTTCAAAGCAACTTAGTCCCTCAAATGTAACTTTTTGGCAGGTTGGTTAGCTTATGACGTTCTGCTGAACGGTTTTTCTACGTCAAGTATCTTCCGCTACTTGTAGACAAAACCGTCTAACCCTCATGCAAGTAATGAAAAACTTTTTACATACATTGCATACGTATTGTTTAACCCGACAATTGTGTGTTACTTTCATTTACCATAAATCGATTTAGGTATAAATGACAGATTTACTCGTAAAAATTAGATCTTTTTTCTTTTTTTGTTAGAAACTTTATGGTAACGTTTTTTAATTCGGAAGCATAGATTACGTTAGATTAATATAGTAGCAGCCGTAACAGGACTTATTTAATTCATTTTAATTCCCAGTTCATTATAATAAATCCAGTGTAAAAACAATTCACATTAGTGTTGACCCCCATCCGGTTCTCTATATAATTTTGCTGATGTTTGTTAAGTCTCGACGTAAGACAAATTTTCAAGACCCTCTAAGAATATTCCTTCTGTTTGTCTGCAGTTTGTCTCTTCCCTTGGCATCGTACAAACGGAAAACAATGGCAAATCACCAGAGTCGCATAATTTAAATTCGTTCGAATCTAAGCAGCTTCTCTATAAGTTACTGCATGAGAAGTTTAACGCTTCACTTTGTTGCCCAAAAGTGCCCTACTACAGATTGCTCCGCAGTTCGATTTTGAAAGGCATATCAAGGTCTCTTTCCTTTCATCATCCATTGGAGGCAAGATTTTTCACATTTTTGAAAACCCATTCCTTCCCATTGCTTCCCCTTGGAACATACATGTCATTTTGACGATAGGAGAAAAGTAGCTTCACTTGCTGATTGACTCCAGGCTAATTCGGAAAGACGACCGTCCACATGCGTCATCTCATCTGCTTTCCTCACAGTATAAAAATGGAATATCTAACCAAGTAAGAAATGTCCGAGCTTAAGGACAACAAAAAAAAAAAAATGAAAGTTCGACACTCTAGTGTTTTAGGTGATCATTTTTTCTATGTTCAGTTATTCTAAGGTCACCCACAGAATACACGTGAAAGTTTTTTTCGCCACATCTGTTGTAGGTTATATGTAATGAGCAAAAGAACCAATTTTTTGTTGTTTGAAAACAAAACTATTCCACTTGTCCTTTGACCGATTTCACCCATTTTCAATAGTAACCTTCTTCTCATTTTGCCAAAGAACTTCTTATCATTTTGCCAAATTCGATCCCTTCCCTCCCCTTAAGCATATTCATGCTTAAATCGTTTCAGAGCATGATACTGATTAAAAATATATATGCAGAACTAATAGAGTCTCTGAAGCTTCTTTCTGGGTGATCCAAACATTTCGACAAAATGATTACGCCCCTGCACTTTGGTGGTTCGTATAAAAATGCAATTTCATCCTTACCGTAGAGAAAATGCAGGAAAAATTTCCAAGAACAATAACTTTATAGGATAATAAGGTTATAAATCCGAACGCAGCGTATTTATAAAGGGAAGCATTCAATAAACTTGCGCTTGAAGCGAACCTTGGATAAGCGCCAATATATTGAAGAAAAAAAATATGGAAAAATCGCGGACACTTTTAGTAGCTATGACTTTCGTTTACCATAACGATTTTCTTTACGATCCTCTTAACAAGTTTGTTAAATCGAGAATTGTTGAACTCGCAGAAGCCCATTTTAGCGAACATAATTTGAAAATTTCCTCATTATTTATGGTTAGTATTTGATCGTGCTTGGAGAAATGGGCTGATGGACACACGGATGTAGCTAAATCGCGTTTAGAATATGCAATTGAGCACGGAGCACAAAGACCCTGAACGAATTAGTATAACTCGGTTTTTAGTTACTAAATGCTTAAATATTGTAACTCTTCCCGTAGAGTAGAAGTGAAAATGCCAGAGGCCGCCAAAACTTCGAGAATAATGGAGTAAATGGAGTCAAGATATTTGCATACTTATTCGCATATTTTGCATACGGAAATCATTCAACATCAAAATTAGTCCTTCCACTCTCTACTCCATGCAATAGAAGTAAAGGCAAAAAAAAAAAAAGAACAGGCTGCCACAGCCACTTTGCAGAGGAGACTATTAAAACTTGATCTTTATGAGGCTGGTAATTTGTTTACCATTATAACGCCATTAGCATCTCACTACAATGTGTTGTGTACACATTTAAACACAAACACACACACGCATTTACTCACGCATTTGCAAAGGCCATAAAATAAATTGTACATATAGAACATCATCAAGCAACAAAACATATATCAAAGGAAAAAAACAAAAAATTTAGGAAAAAAAACAACGTAAATTTTGTGTGAAAGGCGTTGAACAAGGTGTGATTTGAGTGCGGGGAGGTATCATTAATGTGGCTTTGCTACGGCAACTGTGGGAAATATACATTTCATACACACAATCACACCTATATATGCAATATATAAAGGCACCCACACTCGGCACACAAATTGAAACTAAGCGACCTTGTTTGTTTTATGGATGTACGGATAAATGTGCGCGTTGGTATAGGTTTGAGTATATTTACAGGATATTAAATAACCCGAAGCCGTTTTTCGTTCACGTTTATAAATGTACGTAGATACGTATACACATTTAGGCAAGCGTCGGTGTGCTTATGGCGCATAGTATAAATGCTTTTTAAACGGGAGCTCAATTGGTTATGGTCGTCGAAACAATTTTGTTCAGCTCAATTTTCGCATATAAATACAACGAGATCCCATTTTGTACCAAGCTCGGAAAAAACAATCACGTTGCCATGTTAAGGATAAACTGTATACGTATGCACGCACGTAGAATTGAAAAACTTTCGAAGGCGGTTGAGACTAAATTCTTGTTATGTCGGATTTAATGTCCATGCGTATGTGTGTGTAGTGGTCGCGGCCAGAGTGATGTCTGGTTGTTGTTTCTGTCGTTATTATTGTTTGTCGAATGTGTGCAGTTGTAACAATAAAATGTTGATAAATCTGTGTGAAATGTATGTACAATAATTCCTGCTTCTATTTTTTCCTTTCCTTTTTATTCCTTTCATTTTTTATTTTGTTTGGCTGCTAATGTTGTGATTGTTTTGGTTTTTCATTTTTTTATTTATTTATTTTTTTTTTTTCATTTTCGTTTTCATTTAATACGCTTTGTTTGTTTTTAAGCTTATTATAGTGATGAACAATCTTTAATGTATGCACGCCTGTGTGTGCTTTTAAATAAATTCTGTTGTTTTTAGAGATGGATTGGTTGTGGCTAGAATGGACATGTGTCGGACAAGAAAAGAGAAAGGGATCATACCCTGAACGGTCTTAATCTTTCGTGTCCACAATTAACGTATATACGACCTATTTTCTTCGTTTCCTTTCTCTTCTTCTTTTTAATTTCATTTGTGCAAGGCTTTTCTATGCTATGACGCTATGACTGACCTATTCCTAAAATTCCTATACATAATGAATTTTTAAAATAATTTCAAATAAAATTTACAGTCCCATCTTCATGTAATGTGTAACTGCTATCCCAGAGAGATGTTGAATTGACGGAAAAATTTGGCAATGCGCTATCTAGAGAAACCTAAAGCTTAACCAAGGCTTGCCAAAACGCAGGTCACTTCGCACTGTCGACACGTGTCGTGGAAAGCTAATTTGTTCGGCAGTGTTGGAGGGATTAATCACAATCATCGGGCGCACCGCACACTGTTACAAACACAAAAAAAAAGTAGTAATACTACCCCTATCGAAAATAAGGACGAACTCACGAAAGCTTACCTAACTAACAGAGTGGGCGTGATGGTATGCCCGAGGACGGTTCACACCCTATCCTATCTACGGCCCCCGTTCGATTACGTTTTTATCTGAAGATATTCGTATTATTTTTGAACTTAATACTTGAACCCTGCATATGGAATTCCGACAATTTATTTGTGGCTTGTGCGTTGCTATATTCTTTATCGATTGAAGGAAATGGGAGCGAGTTTTCGCCTTTATTTGATTGATGTTCGCTTAGAATGTGTTGCGAGATCAATTGTGTCAAATGAAGATGGTATCACTGCTGGAAGAGTTTCCGGTTGATCAATGATCAATGCAATCAATGAAAGTCCCATTGTGCGATTTGCTTCTTCACTTACCGTTGAAAGCTTCCAAATACATATACAAAAGAGAATGAGGTTAACGTAAGTACTCTCGATCGCCATAAACTATAAGAGTAGATTTAGATATTTAGACATTTCGGTCCCTCCGTTCTGTTCGAATTTTCGAAGTCTTGAATGCAGTATTTTAATATTTTGCACACATACTCGTATTGTTAGATTAATTGGAATAATTTCTTAGAAAACTTGTGTCGTCTATCTGCAAAGCCATTCAGAATAAATAAAAATACTCAAATTTTGGTGCACCTCCAGCACATTCCAGTGTATACAGAGATAACAATTTATTATTTATTTATTCACTTGCTCGGCTCATTAAGACAACCATTTACAGTATACAGAGAAGCTTAAAGTTACCTATTTTGTGATTTCAATTTGAACGAATTTCATTGATGATAATAAAAAGCCGCAAACTTGTAGTTATTCACATTGTATGCTCGTACACATTTAGCACCTGATTGTTTGTCAGACGTTGTGTGTTAATATGTTGATTCGGTTAACCGAATCGGAGAAGGGGAATAAATGATAACAATCATTAGTGTTTTTACAAGCAACGCAAAATGATTTAAATAATTCATTGTGCAAGCGATATAACGATAAGTTCCACACATTGGTATACAGTGTCTCGATTCTTGCGGTGGAGTATTGAAGTTAATTACACTAACTAATACAGTGGAAGAGATTACACCATTAAATAGTTAATAACGATAGAAAGCCGCCTTCAAGTCCAAGTCACCGCTTATAAAGACTCGGAAGGTTAATCGATTTCGAACGGTTAACATATGGAGGCAGAACACAACTTGGGTTTCATTCTAGTCCCCCTAATGCAAACATAAGAAATTGTTCTTGAACAGAACCTATTATGTTAAATAACATTTACAGTTTGGAGATCACACTGTTGTGGCGTATCCTAGAACTGGCGTAACCATCGCAATGAGTGGCCTTGGCATTATGTAAGGGTCATCAAATTCACACACACATAAATAAATATTCGAATACGTCCGGCTTTGTGTACAAGTGATGGGAACGTACATTGGGATGAAAAACATATCCAACATCCAAATCTATCAGAGATGGAACACTTGCTATCATCTGCCCCCCGCGTGTATATTGTATGTAGTCCTTACGGGCGAATTCTCCCAAAATGATCATTTATTTATTATATTTGTTCAGACTTAGAGACATGTGATTGTAAATAAAATACGGGGTACATGGCCTTTTAGATAAGGGCAAACCCGTTTCATCAAGATGCCTGGAAAGCCATACAGAGTGAATATAAAAACAAGAAAATCATGACTTACCTTGACAAACGACATACCGAAGTCGATGTAAATAACGTAAATTTCCTGACCTTTAGAAAATCCTTGAAGATATAACCTGACATTTCTAGCAATTCTACTGAAGATAAGACCATGTTGCCGTAGGGAGATATTAGTATCAACTGAAGGGAAGAAGCGCCTTGTTACCAATACCTCAAAGAGGTATTAGGCAGGGCACTAAATTTTGCTATATCATATATGTAAGTTGAATATACCGATCAAAGGTCGAACAATGTTATCACAACAATTTATAAGTATGCAGAAAAACGAGCCGTATGGACCAGACGAGTGGAAACACTTTAAGAATACGAAGCTATATTGAATATTTGATTCGGATAACATCTTCATCACATCTTAGGAAAGATATTATGCGATTGAATACGATAGTTGTAGTCTGACTGTACGAAGCCGCTTTTAGGACAAGTATGCCCAAAGAATTGTGTTCAGTCATATCCGTTAAAACGCACATACAAAGGATGCCCCTTAGTTTTTCTCTTAGCGCCCACGAAAGCGCAAACACCCTTCGGATTCCTTTTAAAAATAATAAAACTTTCTTGTATTAATTAACTTTTCCGAACGGTAGAGGGTAAGAGAACCACTTATCCTAAACTCTTTTCCTTTTCGTCTCCTCACTAAACCCGACTGGGCAATTATCACTACTTTTCACTGTAACGCAAACCGCGAACTGCGATATTGCGTCATTAATCATAAGGCAAAAACTTGACGCACTATTACTCAGTGTTCCATTTGCCGAGAATTTGTTCGGTGTCCATCGTGATGTAGCGGGCAAATGTGTTTTTTTCTTGTCGGCTAACATTTTTATATTGCTAGTTAGTGGAAAGACTTTTCCTAAGTAATATGCGAAATGGTAAGTGACTGATATATGTGAGTGGAATTTGAACAAATAACCGATAAATCAGAAGAATTACATAGTACAAGGTCTAATAATCTACCTTAATGAATGGAGACTTTGACTGAAGCATAGTTCATAGAGAGCAGTCTCAGATAGACGAAGAATATTAGGGAGGAAATGCGCTGAGCACATATTCCTAAGTAATATTGGATAAATTAAAATCGCCAGGAAGTTTTATTATCTATGACTACCTTCTGGCTCGCTTTCTACAAACCTCGCAATGGAGTGAAACTCTTCCCCAGAAAGGCCCGCGAAAATCATTTTGTTCAGTTTATTGGCCTGAAGTCTTAGGAGTTCAAATGAGGTCCACATGATCTATGAGAAAGATCGATTTGAATTTCAAGTGTGTTGGTGAAAAGCCATGAAACAGTTCTTTGATATAAATACATATATATACAGATATGATACATACATACCTAAAATATATATAATATATATATATAGAATATACACAACACGTACATATAGAAATTAGTTATGATATACTGATGTTATGAAAATATACTGAAGAAATCAATTATGCTTTGTCGTATATTTTATGCACTGGGTTTTATGGGCCGTTCTAAGCGCGCAAAATGCATTCTTGCTGCTATTATTGTTTTAAATATTTTTGAGCCTATCAGATACATTTATATAGCTCGCGCCTATAAGGCAAACCAACAAAATTTAAAACCAAAACGTAAACAACGCATAGTACTTCAGGTGCTACCATCCAAATTTAGAATTAAGTGCAAGCCAGCAATGTTCGCCGCGGAAAAATTACGTTTTGAAAAACTCTTATATTTTAAGAATTAATGCATGGAACTTTTTACTAATCTTTACCTGTTTTCGTCGCAAAATATCAAAAGTTCGATTTTGTTGTCATGCTTTCAACTCTTTTATATGTTATTTTTTACATGACCAATCACTCTAGAGATGTCATCTATTCGCGTAAAATGAGAGGAAGAGCAAGAGGAAATTAGAAAAGCAGAAAGAGATAGGGAGGTGATGGCCGTAAATGTTATGTCTTTGCCGGCTGAGCACACATTATAGCTGCGACCGAGTCCACGCTACCACGCTTGCAATTTAAACCAATAAATCCTGAATGATACTTGCGATTGGTATCCACTGGGACACTCATGAGCGCGCCGATTTCCGAAAAATTAATCCGCGTCGTCCGGATTTAGCAAAATAAGTGGATATATTAAACCAATATCTTCGCTGACTGTTCACCATAAAACGTTGCAAATTAGAGCTACTTTTAATTTATGGCTTTATCTTGTTTTAAGCACGTTTGTGTGAAGGCAGTTCAGAAGATGATCCCATACCGGGCCTATCGTACACATTCAATTAATTTATCAAACCACGTGTACTATTTTTCACCGGCTTTTATTGAGAAATATGAAAAAAGAGAAATTTTTTTTCGCCAAGTGATTTTTTAAAAACAGGTTACTACGCGAACGGATCGCTCTGGAAATGGCCACATCCAATCCATTTTTGCTAGGTTTTGTTCTTAGTGCAAGCTCTGTTGCAATTTTATTAACATATCTGGAAGATATGAAAAGGCGGATCGACGGATGGACAGACGGACAGATAGGTTTATGAACATTTAATAAAAACCATATAATCTACTATTTTGTAAGTACATATGAATTCCTGCGAGATTTGAAGCCAATCTCTCAAATCATTTGCACAAGCCCTATAACTTAAGATGAAGATATCGACCTTTCTTTTTTTTAGGGGAATACTACATATCCTACGTGGTACAATACTTAAATTTTCGTAAAAAATAGAGCGTTTAAAGATAAAAAAAAAAATGCACCGTAATAAGTCAGCCATCAGAGGAAATTCAGTGCTTAGTAAAAGCAATCGCGTATAAGTGAATACCTGTGTCTCAACAAATAACCCATAAATCTTTCTTATGAACGTTTAATAAACGAAGGATATGATTATTTTATAGTAGTAGATTGTAGTTGTGAAGGGCAATCGACTATGCGTGATATAATCAAGACTTCCAACGCTCCCTGAAGCAGAAAGAATTAGCGTTAAGACAGCGATACCGGGATTTGTTGAATTTCACCTATAAATGATTGCGAGTCAAATTGTCTGCAGAATGCCTTTAACTTTTCCGGAAAGATTTCGCAATATATTGTACTTTACGAAGACTGTAGCAGTAATACAAAGCAATTGTATGAATTCTGCGCCGGCTTAATAGCAATAAACATACATGGAAGCCTTCAATATACTTTCGTTGTTGGCATTTGAAGATTTTTACTCTTAATTAAATCCGAAAATAAATTTATTGAAATTTGTTCGCATACGTTACTATCTAAGTTGCACCTAAGGAAAAGCAACATTTTTGCTACTCATAGGATTCGAGTCGAATGCGAAGAAAGGACATGGCTGTCTCAGCAGATTAATACTTGGTTTTCTCGACATAAGCTTTTTGCAGAAACGATACAAAAAAAGAAAATTATAATAAAATAAAAGTGATCGTCTTTTACCAAACTGCGTTTTTAATAAACCGATTGGAGGGATGCTTTTAGTTTTTTCAAATTTTTCCCACCCTTTACACCATGACCGCTCGTTTGCGGGAAAACTATGAGTATAAACGCATTTCTAATAATTTTACTTATTAGAAAAGCTCGTCGAGCTCGGAGTAGCACTAACTGCTGAAACTCAGTCTTTGCGGCAATATGATAAAAAGTTCAGACGAACTATAAAACGCTGTCGCAAGACCAAATCGAGTCGTTGAAACGCATGAAAAAAACTAAGACAAACGTGGAGACATAACCTCAAAAATATTAAAGTAATATGGGCACCGGCGCTAAAAGTGAAAAGGTTGTAGTTAGAACTTATTATTTGTACCGAGGCCTGCGGGCACAGCTAACAAACTTGGGAACAACTTAAGCGCAAAATACTTGCAAATGATAACAATTTGGATCAACTCAATAGATTCCATTCTGCTTCCATAGACTTTTATGAACCTACGCATTAGCCATCAAATCATAACCATGACCATAAGGGTTATCTAAGTGGCTCATAAGAAACTGACAGTTTTATTATTTCAATTATCTTACGACACCCGGAATAGCCAAAAATAATTTGACGACCCAAAGTGCCAACGATGGTATATGTTGGATGCGTTAAAACAACCCAACTAAGCTCCAATCACTTTCCCTGGACAACCATGTGAAAACTTGACAGGCGATAGCTTTTTAATGCCATCAAATACGTATCTTGACTTCCTTCGAGCGGGATTCAGACATTCGAAAACAATTGCTCGATTCGTTAACCGGTCGAAATTGATTGAAATCTTAAGTTTACCAAATTGACCAACAAGAGCGAGCATTTTATTAAAATCCTTCGGACACATATTTTCACTTGCAATATTCTTTTCCAACAGCAGCAGCACATATCTTTTTCCAACTTAAGAAATTAAGCTTCGTCATGCGGTAGACATATATGATTCTTCCGTGCATGACGTCAAAACTTCTTACATGTTACACCGATCTCGATGAATACTTTTTGAAAAGTTTATTCAAAATTTCATATTTTACTCTGCTATGCGACGTTACATATGTGTAAGACATGCATGCGCAGAGGGGAACACTTGCAAATGCGGGTTTCGAAAAGTTCACCGAATGGACGAATTCGAAGAGCTTGGAATTCAGCAACTTGGCTAGGAACAAATTTGGTTAGGACCAAACAGATTAGAAAATCTGCGTATGTGTATCGGCCAGTGAAAATTGCAATTGGTATTATCTCAGGCAATAAGATTTACAAGTGAAATGAGCCTAAACGTAAGTGTTATCGTTCTCTTTAAACTCACTTGATATAGCTGTCATGGGAATCTATAAATACGACTAAAACCGATCACTGATTTTAAACGGTATTCTAATTAAGACACGTGCTCGTGAATTATCACCAAATCAGGAACAAAAAAAAAATTAACGACTTATTCACTTTGAAGGATTCGCGTATACCTTGTTTCGTTGTTCTCATGGTACAAATGAAAGAAAAATGACAGGACCGATAACTTTATATAAATGAAAAGTTTGGCATTACTAACGCAATAACAAAGCATAACAAATTCCATGACGAAAATAAACACCAATGTCGAATGTTGTTCAGTTTGCGTAAAAGACTATATACGCACAACAACAAATTCGTTCAACGTCTATATTTAAAGCCAATGAGCCTCGACAAATTTCAATTATTTACCGTAACGAATACACTTCCCATAGAAACAATACGGAAAGCAGAAAATAAGCCGTACGTACACGTACCTACATAAATAATATCAGTGCGCGCAAATAGCAAGAAGCTAGCGTGAGGAAGTTTGCCGACTCTGCTTATTTGAAAATATTTAAATTTGATTTACATAATTTTTTTCTTTAGCTTTTCGATGCGATATTATATCAAAAGTACATGAATCATGTCGACGATTGCGATATTTGTGTATATGTACACAAAAGTTATCGTTTTAAGGAACAAAACGGCGAGCAGAGAATGAGAAAATAATATTTATTCCAAGATGGTGATGGTGATGGTGGTGGCGGTGATGGTGATGGTGATGATGATGGTGGTAAACACACCGTCAAGGTTAACATCACTGAATGTTGTCTCGCTTACTCAACTAATGGTGATCATCAATCATATCTTATTAGGCAATGCGTTGAAGGACATGCAACTATAATTGCGATTTGAGGCATTCACTTCTTATGTCCGTCCGATCGTTTGACCGAAGACAATCCTTTTAACGTTCAGGCGCAATCAATAACAACTTTCACTATATGCTGCCTTTCAATCGTTAAAAGAGTGATGCCTTAGAATGATCATTGATTTGTGTCATCAGCATGCATGTGAGCCAATCAGAAGATGAATGAATGAATAAACGACTGAGTGAACGACTGCATGAACGATTCAATTTACATATGGATGCATTTATTTAAATATAATTTCGAAATCTATTTCCATACTCGCACGTATGTAGATTCGATTTCTCCTTAGAATTAAGTAAATAATAACGTAAACATTGCACGGCTTAAAGCTAAAAGAATGAAATGTCTAATCGTACTATTTTTAATATCACAAAATGTATACATAGATTATAAATTATGACTCGAATGTGAGATCGATCATTACGTCGTTTCGTGCGAACGTGAAAGTGAAAGTTTATGCTTTTCTATAATATAATAATGAAAAATTGACTTCTCTCTTTAGTGCTCGTGGAGTGGTGCTATTTAACAACTTGTTTACACATTTACTCAGGAGTTAGTTTTTCCTTTTACGTGCTCTCGCAATTCACTAATCCGTTTTGCTTCGAGTTGCAATGCATTTAAAAATAACTAAAGTCGGACTTGTGTCATTTGGTGAAGGTGGCGTTGCGTGTTGAGTTTAAGCGGCCATTATGATTTGCGGTGCAATTGTGTGATGATGCACCGGTTGGAGTGCTTGGAGTGGAGGAGGTTTGATCACTTTCTTTATCTTGATGGGCGGTCATATGGCGTGTAAGGTGATGCCGTTCGCGAAAGCTCTCCTGGCAAACAGGACACTTGAGTTTCTCTTCGCGTTTGCGGCGATTAGGATCCGCTGATACTTCACTTTTGTGATGGGAGCGCATGTGATAAACTAAATCACTGGTCATGCGAAAACTGATGTTGCATTTAGCGCAAACATTTTGAGCGGTAAGGGTAAATGTTGAAGCTAAAGTGGGTGGAATTAATGTGGATAAGATTGCGGCCGCGGCTGGATTTTGAACAATTCTTGGCAATTCCGGCTGAGGAACTGCTGCAAATGGATGAGCTAATCCACTAGCAGTGGGAGGAAAACTGAAGCCTGGGTAAGCAGGTAAAAAGTCTGGTGGGCTCGTTGAAGGCCCGGCAGAATGGTCGGGAATTAAAACTGGTGCTCGATATAAAAGTTGATGTTTTAATCGCTGGCTGTGAAACGCTTGTACAGACTGAAATGCACCATTTGGCGGATAGTCAGGCCGAAAGTTTTGATAGCCAACAATGGAGGGTGCAGGTGAAGGCATCATATTATCAATTGAGATAATGTCGCTACTACTACCGCTAGCTGAACGTGGTGGCGTTGTGGCTACTGGCGGACTCATTGATGAGCAACTTAGCTGATCTGGACTTAGCGATGGCGCTGGCTCTCCCGGGGACTCTAAACGCGACGTAACTTTTGTGAATGCACTTTTCAATGGAGACGATTCCCAATTCGTTGGTGATATTACAACGGTAGGATCGTCGTAAACACGCGGCGTCCGCACCATAATTTGCGGATAGCGCCGTAACTCTGGCCGAACATTGAACTCTTGTTTATACATTTGTGAGTAGAATTGTTCTTGTGACTGTAATTGCGCCGGCGGCACCGGTCGTTTATTTTCAGACTGGTTATGCTTTAAACGCTCGTCGGGCATCATCAGAAAGGCCACATCAAATGATCGCTTTAATGTGTTCTTAGCACAAGCGGCATTAGTCGGTTTTCGCGATAACTGACTGACTGCATTGTTCTCAACACTACTTTCGTCATTTGGCGGTGTCGGTGGTGTGGTAGATATTTGTAAACTCTTTATTGGTGCGTTATCTGTTATCTGAGCTTGACTGCTCTCCATTACCATGTTCATATCATAAATTTCTTTAGCCAAATTGATTGACAAAACTCGAACGAGATTCCGTTAAGTGTTTGTTCTTTAAAGTTTACTGAATGCCACAATACTAACTTTCTAATAAGCATTCGTACATATTTCACACACAGATGCTCTCATAAGCGACAAGCTACAATTAACTTATGAGTTATCTAATAAGAAAATTTCCGTAGGTCGTCAAAATTTAATGTGTTTTGCACTAAATGGTTCCGTCACATTTGAAATACAAGTGAAAACTGGTACGCGGCGACAATCTGTTCCTTTTTAAGTACGATTTTTTCTCGAGAGCGAATATGTTTAAATTGTTTTTTTTTTTTTTTTGTATTTGTTATAAGTATATATGTGTACGTGCAACACTATACACCCGTATAATATGACGTCCGAGGGTCTGGTTAGAATTTTGTCTATAAATTGTTGCGCACTCACACACATTCTAATAGCACTCACACATCTGTGCCGATTTAATGTATGCTGCATGGAAAGGACACCCCTTATGTTCTTGTTAGATTCTTGTTGTTTTTGCTACAGTGTCGCATCTTGTTCTCTGTTAAACCATTTCATTTCTAAAAACACTGCATCTGCTTTAATTGTGGCGAACATATTTTGTTGTTTTATTGTTTGCTGCTGCTGAACAGAGATGGAGTAAGCGTTTGCCGTACGCTGGTTGGCTGAATTGTTGGAATTTACCAAAATCATACATATCCCAACAAGAGATACAGTGGCCACAGTTTTCTCAAAATCTTTTCAAAATCTACGACATCCATTTCGCACTTATAAAAAGAAAGCACTTCATCTACCCAGTCCGGTTACGATAGCATGCATAAAGGAAAGTTTACATCTAGTCAGATTCCTTAGCAAGCATTTCGAGTTATGTGCATTACTTTTACATTTGTCGCGGAAGAAACTTTTCTTATCTAAATAATTGTAGTAAAAGGTATTGTGTCCCTTTCTTAAGACTGCTTGCAGCTCCGAATGACCATTGAACAGAAAGAGAAAATTCTTTTTTATTGTGTTATCATTGTGATCTTTCTTGCGGTCTTAATATGGAAATATGTGACCTCAAATGACCACTGACTTAATTCATGAATATAGTAGATTTTCTTATTAGAAGTTCGCGTCATCATAACGGAAGGCATAATAAATGCTTCCCGCTTATAATGAATGGAAAGAAGAATACCAGACTAAGCTGAAAGTGTTCCTCGGCATTATTGCAATGATTTAACATCTGGACGATACTATTTTTGCATCTGTTATTAATTTAGAAATTCATGTAATTCATGTGATTCTTTCAAGACATTTTTCCGATTCAAACGCTGCGTAGCATTTTGGCTCTTCACTTGAAGTGGAAGAACTTCTTTCTAAACAATTTTCCGATGAAATTATATGTGGAACTATAATTCGCTTACTTCGTAAATCTGAGTTATATAGCATTTTGCCGAATTACGTTATGCATGCTCTGTTCCTACGTAAACCTAAATCTAAAGCATTTGTAAAAATTGAAAAATGTGCAAAGTTGAACAAAAAAAAATAGTAGAAGAGGAATCTTGATTCCCTTTCCACACCCTCTCCACCGATTTGGCTCTGTTACCGTGTCACTTTTTACTTGCAAATTTTGAAGAAAATCGGATCACTGTGCAATAAATGGAACATGTGCACAATAAAAGGACAGAAAAAATATGGTTTTAAAACAACCCTAAATAAAACGCAACATGCGCGTACCATACCGTTATGGTGTGAAGAAAAAGGCGGAGCACCATGCTTCTCTATTAAATCTGCTCTCATCAATTGCTATACAAACAGGTTGCTTGTGTCAACTTCTTTCTCATAGCATGATGGAATATAATAGATTTTCCACACTTGCACATAAACGTACACATACACATCTAGAACACATGTGGATTTTTTTGTTGATTTTACTTATCAACGAAACATAAAATTATGCTACATTTTTCATTTGCTTCGTAACTCCGATAAAGTGTATCTTTGTCTAACCTAAAGTCTCGGTCACGTTCCAGTCTGAAACTTTCAGAGTAAATTAAACCTTAACTAATACGAAGATTAAGTGAAAATTCATTCATTTAAGGCAATTCATTACATGTCAAGCTCAATCGTGCAAGAAATCAACTACGGACAATGGCAAAACTATCCTGAATAGGGTCAAGATAAGACATTAAAGTCTTATGCATACATATATATATATATATGAAGGCTTAAGAGTGAAAAATCTTTAGCGATACATTAATTGCATTTATAAATCGGATTCGATTAAATTAAGAAATAAAACGTAGCTTCTTTGTGTAGGGGGTCCTGAAATTCGTTCTAAGGCGAGTAAAGGTGGTTCTATTTCTTTTTTTCTTGGATTGTTTGCTTTTCATGCTGTTCTTGTTGTTGCTGTTGTTGTTGTTGCTGTTATTGTTGTGTTATCGTTGTTGCTATTATTGCTGTTTTCGCAAACGTATGAATAATCGCTTGTGTGGTTATTTTGATTTCAATCTATGGAATTACAAGCTCATGAAAATTTAATTAACATTAACTGAAATTTACATAAATCTATTAAGAAAATCCTTTCAATATTCATGACAGTTCACTGATGTATATATTACTTGGTAGTACAAGATCCAATAGATACAAACGTATGTGTTGTGTAAACATAATTTTTTAAATTAATATTTTTCTTGCAATTTTATTGCATTTAACTTCTTTTTTTTCTGTGTTCTTCTCTCACAAGAATTAAGATTAAGAAGATGGATGATATATGTACTATACAAGTATTGAGTTTGATCTTGAAATGAAATCTCTGAAAACATTCTCTAGTGCTGCCCATCCAGCCAGAGACTCTTACACTTTCTCATTCATTGTTGACCCTTAAGGTATTTACTGCTCTGACCTGGCATCGCGTATACGCTCAGGAGTACGCAATGAGATTTTTCTCAAGCAGTACTTTAGTTAAACTAAACAAGTTGATGGAATACACGGAGATCATAGATATTTTTTCTGTAAACTTTTACTCGTAGCTCCTTCTACATTTGGTTAGTAGTTGTTGTGGTCAGGTAGAATATTGCGGAACTGCTTAGGACACTAAGGGCTTTGCTGTGCAAGACGCACATGCAATAAGATGGGAAGGCACCTACGTGCGACAAGTGCACATGTGCGCTCTACCATTCTCTGCCGGCAGTTAGAGAGTGAGAAGCGAATACATTGCAACGTTGTTGCAACGTTTTTTCTTAAATAACACTTTTCTTTTTTTTTGTTTCATATTTGTTTCTATTTATTTGCTTTTTATTTATTTATTTTTTTTTTTTCTGCTCTCTTCTTTTTTGTGCATGCATGCATGCCCTGGCATATATAATGTCTATATATCATGCCGACAGGATGTACATATTCTTTTTTGTTGTTTTTGTTTAATTTTCATGTTGTGCAAAATATGTGCGAGTTTTATTATCAGAACGTTATGCTTATGCATCCAACGCGTGTCCGACAATTTGTGTTATAGTCTCCTTTCTTTTTTTTTTTTCTTTTTTTCTTTTTCTATTTTCATTTTTTCTACGTCTGTCTTTTTCTCTTTACATATCGTTTTCTCGCTCTTTCTCACTTTCTTTCTCTCTAGCTCTTTGTCTATCCCTCCTTCTTCTCCCGCTCGCTGCATTCCTTTCCCTTTCCGCCCCCTCCGACCCCGCCGTTCCGCACCCTCCTTTCACCTATCGGTAACTGCAGTATGCTGGACTTAATGTGAATATGTTTATGCACATATGCACATATGTACACACAGTATGTATAAACATACAAACATATGTAGCCACAAGTGCACATATGTACATAGATATGAACACATATTCTCGCACACATAATCAACTACAACAACAGTATTAATATAAATGTTCATTTCACATTTTATTTAAATTTGTTGCATTCCTCGTGACTACTATTATATGTTTTTAGCTTTCTTCCTAATTTTTGCATATTTTCAGGTGCTAATTGTTCACCAAACATATGAGTTGAATACTAAATTACATTTTATCTTATTTGTCTCGATGGCTGCCTGTTTTTCTGTATTTGCGTATTTGTGTAACTCTGTATGTGTGCTTTGAGTATATACATATGTAGATGTCTACAATGACCGTTTAATTTGTTTTTTTTTTTTCAGCAATGCCGCATAATTTATGTATTTACGGTGCTAGACATACATTATATTATATAATAATGGATAATTTTTTCATCGTTAAAAGCTTTCCATGTCTGGCTTGTATGGATTGAATGCATTGCAATGCATGCAAAAGGTTCTGAGAAAATTTAACAGCGAAAGGTACATTTTCCATGCGTTCCATTTATCAGAACTTCGAAGCACACGGAACCTGCATCAGGCGATTCAGCAATTCAGAGCAATATTTAATAATTCAAGGATCTTGAATAGTGCATCAAATATTGATATATAAATTTTGATATCGAATCTCTTTTCGGACGACTTTATGTGATGTAGAAATCCCGTATGTTGAAATATGTTAAAATTTCGTTTTTCGAAAGCGGTTTTCGTAGGCGTCTTATGCATACATTTAAATTAGATACGTTATTCGCAACTACGAATGGAAACTTAGGAAGGGGGAAGTGAACAAAAAGTGTCTATTGCTTGATTGAGTCGAGCATGAATTTCTTACAAAAGTGGAAACATTATAATGGGATATGCACTACCATTAAACACCCTACATCATTTCGCTTCGTACGATTTTCAAAATAAGACTTCATATGGGAAGAACCAAAAAAGTAATCCGATTCGAACTATTTTCAATAGCGTTCATAGTTGGTGTAAAGTGTTTTATCCCCAAAATATACCCATCTATATACAAAGGGTGTCGTATACATCCGCAGAGGCATGATACACCCTTGTACCGCAAGTGGTGTGGAGTAAAAAAATGAATCGACGAATTAACATAAAATCAGCAAAAACGTGAGGATGCCTTTTCTCGCACATGTATGGTCTTTTGTACAACGTACTGCACGAATTAAGCGGTCTTTACCAGGATTCACGTTACAGAGAAACACTGCTTACGAGTCACACCTAGTTACCACGCGCAAATTGCCGCGCTACAACACTGAAGCACATCTGAGCCATCCTTGCCTCTCTTTCCCTCTAATTCCTCACTATTCTCTCAGATAAGCGTGTGGAGTGATAGAGCCCGAGATACGCCGGCAAGACCTCCCTACCAACGTGCGCAGGCAGCGGTTGTCGTCAACTGACAGTGTAGTTTCAGTAGATGCTGGCGCATATAAGGTCCTGGATATTTTGTAATGTTTTCACTCGTTTAAGATGCAACCTCTGGTGATTCCGAACGCTCATCTTTGATTTGTAACTCCGATAAGCGACCGGTCTATTCAGCTCAGTGTTTCTATGACATAAATTGAGCAAATCTTCTCCCGACGACATTACGCAAAGTTAAGGTAGTCTAAACTCCGCAAGATAGGGGATTAACTTTTCTTTGTGAAAGGCATGCGCCCATGAAATGCTCGGTCCTTTATGGTTTGTAAATCCTGAGGAAAGACTCTATCTTTTCGTAACAGATATGGTTTGTAAGTAGGATTCCGTTTCATGTTTGTCGGCTTCGATTTATCTCTTCTCCTTCCTAAGGGAACGTTTATGAAACATCTTCATTTTTTAATGGGAGGTCTTTTGAGCAACGGTTTTCGCGAGCTGCGAGCTCATCGTCGCGGCAGCCTCCATTCGTTGCCATTCATATAAAATTTGTACAAAATTTAAAAAATTTGAAAGAGTTGGAGTGGGACCATCTTTTGAAATTCGTCGTATATAACGACTCCTACAAATAGTGTGCATCCATAAAAGTGCAAAGTCTAATGTTTGGTATTTCGTTAAGTTTTAAATAATGTGTAAGTATTTAATATCGCCTTTGCTTAAGTATTACATTTCCACTCGTTTGTTTTTAGTTACTTTCTCAATACTGTCTTTAGAACGTTCTTTGCTAATCTCTTAGTCCTATGACATTTCATTTGCTTCGCGGTATTGGGTTTACAAAACTTCTCGAAACCCTCCCTTGTATGTAAACATTTTATTATTCCCATCAACAAAGAACGGAATAATCTTCATCAGCACCAAAACTTGAATCCATTTCCATCCAATTCCCTGCCGTCCGTCTGCCTATGTGATCGCAAAAATGAAGAGATCCGAGTTTGACATAACTATTGGCAAGATTGATCGAATGAAAAGATTTGGTCAGAGACAACTATAATTTTTTTACTTTGTTTTTTTTCTTGTTAAATATTTTCTGATCTTACAGCAATCTATGCAGCGGCGTATAATTTCTGCTACTGCTACCGCATTCCATACATGCAACAACAGTTCGAGCCGATTTTTGTGAAACGACTGAATGTTCTGACTTGGAACGCACAATGATAACTTGAAGACACCTTCACTGTGAAATACTCTGCAAGCTGGCAATGAAAATCGCTTATTTACTTAAGACGCGGTAGTAGATGCTTACTAATCTGTGCAAATTTTACTCATATTTTGGTCGAAAGCCGCATTTACGTGCGCCATCCTTCCAAACCGTCGTCTTAAGCGAAGATAACATCAAAATACCCGCACAATCGTGGACTTGTCGACCACGTGCCATTATCAAGAACTCTCCATCCCCGAAATCTTTCATTGAAAAACGGATATCTAATACTTAAGCAGTGTCGCGAAAAATTACCATCTAAACAATCTCGCAGGGACCGCAACGATCTGCCTTTGAGTCACGTTTCATTATTGAACTCACATTTTGATACATATATATATACATACATATATATATATACAGCATAAGTGCACATGTGAATGACTTTGAACTATAAACAAAAACAATATTCCCATGATTGTTATAAGTAACTGAGAGTCACATCGTGGTACGATCCGTTATAAAAACACGTAGTGCAAATGTGCAAATGTGCTGCCTGGATATTTTGGAAAGAAATACCAAGCATTAAATCAGCAAAGGAATAAAAGTTATTGAGAACGAAGTTCGGGGAAGCGAACGCCCTAAACGAAAATTCTAAAACCTTCTTATCCCTTCCCCCACTGTATCACATAAGTGAATATGCTGCTTAGATGAAAGCGTATGCAACACCGAGAACAACTTGATGTAGACCCACTTGTTTTTCACCCAACTATTATTATGCCAATCGATTCAGAAGCATTTACCGAATCATACGTTTTTGCCTTATATGTGACCTCAGCAAAAAAAAAAAAAAAAAAGAAAAAGTTCGAGTTTATTTGTCTAAGAGTTTTGGTCTTAGTTAAGGAAAAAAAAAACGCAAACATTAAAGTTGTTGCGATGTTTCGCGTGTATGCTTCACACATTAAGTTTATTTATCTATTTTTGTTTTTTTTCGGAGACGTAAATTCCACTCAATCAAGTCTCAAAGACAGTTGTCAAAATCGTAAAGGCGTGAAATTGTTTTATGTCAAAGAGGGTTATTTGATGCAAGTGTAGTGTCAAAGCGTAGTGTTTTTGCTTCCTGTTCGGTGGTAGTTGCACTATTTTCATAATACTTGTTAAGCACACGTCGATTGGAAAACTACACACATACATTTTGTTATATTATTGGCCTCAAGAAGAATTAAACATTTTTTTCCCGTTTTGTTTTTTGTTTTCGGTTTTTCTTCTTCTTAAGTTTTATATCGATATATGTGTGTGGATGTGTGGGAGGATATTTAAATAAATTTTAACTGTAAAGAATGATTATATAACTTCTTAGGAATTCAAACACTTATTCGAACCATAAACACTTTGTGGTGTTGTGCGTAATAAGTGCTTTTAAGCACTAATTTTACGTAAAAAAAAAAAAAGAGGAGAAAAAAGAAAAAAGTAAAGGCAATAAATCAATCAGTTTAGGCGTCAATTGTAAGCGAACATAAATTTCAGATTCCATCACAAATATGAGAAATAAATGAGAAATTCTTTTCAAGTTGCTCCTTCTTCTTCTTTCTCCAAGTGCAGATAAGCGTATGCATAAGCTATAGGAAATAATAGGAACATCTAGATTACACGCAATAAAAAATCGATGAGAGTATTATTCAATTCAAATTTTGGCTGTTAACATACACCTGCACTAGCGCGATTCACGTTTGCTAGCTGAGTTTATTATGCATTACTATTTAAGCATCCCTTTGGGGATTAGCGGAGTTCGGGGAGGAGTGTGTAACACCAAATACACAACAAGACGATTTACATACATATATACATGGCTGCCAAATAACGACGACCTTATCTCAAATACTTCCGCTTGAAGTCGTGCGCATTCAAATGGCTTTTTATCAAATTTGCAAATATTTCGAAATAAAACACATTTTACATTCTTACCTATGCAATTGCTGAATATGAATTTAGGTTGGGAGGTGGGTAGGGCGTTAAAGAGGCTTGGTTAGTATGCAAAATACCCTTTTGGGTTTTCTTTTCTTCTATTTGATCATTTGTTTAATACACATATCACATCATTAACTTCACAGACACTACTCTGCAACTCTCATCCCCTCATTCACTCATTCATTCACTCATTCACTCATTCATCCATTCATTCATTCATTCATTCATTTATTCGTTTAATGCCATATTTTACATTTGTTTGATATTTTCTTTGTTTTCCATTTCAACTCAAATCAGATATGATGGACGGACTTTATGTTAACATATGAACTTAATTGAGCAGAGTTAATGTGGTGGTTTTGCGGCCAAAAAAAAAAAAAAAACAAAAAAGTAGAAAATCGGCATATTGCTAAGCACTCTCGGTAATGATGAATAAATTCTCTCGTGTCGTTTCCGATTGTGTTGTTGTACTTGGCTGGTGCACTTGACAAAGGAAACGTAACGTATGTTCCTGCAAGTTATTTACGTACGCTATGGTCTATGCCTCTCTGTGTGCCTGTGTGTGTGTGTGTGTGTGTGTGTGTGTGTGTATGTGTGTATATATGTGCGTTTATTTATTTGTAAAATACCCTACGCTATGTAATGTTTTTCTTTTAAAATCGTTCGCGAACGATACGAGAACAGGGTGTTTGAAATATCATCAAATGAATCGATTGGAACAGCGGCCGGTAAACTGTAAAAACTACCACCATTTAAGGCGCATTGTAATCAATCCGTTTTATAGTGCAATAGCTATAGCTTCCCTGTATTGTTAATAGTATAACAATACGTTTTTTGTGTGCAAATTATCCTGTCCTTCAATTAATGTACATATTGTACAACCTCGACTTTATTCCTGCACAACGAAATGATGCTGAACTGACTTGAACCTGTAGATCAGCAGGTTTCGCATATTTTGATTACAATAAACCATACGGTTGGGCGGTGTTTGGTTGAATAGTTTTCGGATTTGTAAGATTCGATTTAAAAGCATTTAACAGTGGGACGATTTACGAATCAAATGCAAAGAAATTTGAAAGATAATTTGAAATATTTTTCTCAAACGCGCGTTAACCCATTTTAAAAGGCTACTGCATTTCTGTGTTTTTTAATTACCCATATAAGCTACAATCTATGCGTGCAGTGTTAAGTGTTAGGCTTTAACACAAACACAAATAGGCTGATACGAGATTCATTTATATCTGAGGAATTATGTTGTTTTTTTTTACCCGAGCATTTATGAACAGCCCACTGTGAAGATGGAAAGGCAATAGATATTGTTATTCTTGTATAAATATCGCTAGTGCGCTAGTGCGAAAACTACCCTTTAATGGAGTGAGTAAACGATTGAGGCTCCGACACACCACATCATCTCATCATCAATGCCATACCATCTGTCTAAATTTCTTCTCTTCTTTTTCTGCATGCATTTTAAGGGCCTTTGATGGAATTGTTAACTTTCTTGATTGTTGGTTGTGTACGCATGTATGTGTGCGCGCGCGTACCCGTTAAAAGCATGGGGTGACGGTTCCATTCGCTCTGCGAGGCCAGCAATTTTTTTTCACATTTCTATTTTTATAACAGGTTCTGCCATGCCCGGCGTAATTATATTTCAACCACAGTCATATTTCTAATTTGGTTCAGTCGAAAATAACACTTGAAATAACCGAAATGTTGACATATGTGCTCTAAATGCCGGTTCGTTATTCATTGTTTTTCTTTATGTCTCGAGAATCTGATTCGAATTTGGCTTAACTCGGCGGATTTGCTAAACGCTGATTGGAATCTCGCGTAATAGTGCGAGCATTAATTGTACGCACGATGTACACGGCTGCGTTGTGCGATCTGCAATATTGAAAGATGTTTATCTAATGTGGCATCAACATATGTTTGAATGCGGCCTATATGCTTAAGTTTTCTTGTTAGGGGTTAGGTAGTTTGTTGTTATGGTTGTTGTTGTTGTTGTTGTTGTTGCTGTTGTTGATGTTAGTGTTTTGTTGAAAATTGCACGAGGAAAAGTGAACAGATTAAATATAGTGTGATGACTTTGCGGCTTTATTTTGTATTCAACACAAGAATCAGGAGAGAGGAAACTAATTTTTGTTATTGCATTTGTAACGCTTGCGTAAAACCATGCAAGCTTGCCTGTATGTCAGTCATTGCAAACTCGACTCTGATGGATCTGCTGGTAACTTTAACACTATCTCTCATTACTGTTACTATTCTTATTAATTTAGCCCGAGAAATAAATTCCAAGACTGAAATCTTAAAGCATAAGCAATGAGTTGTTCGTCGAGATCTTTTATCTAAACCCAATGAACCAGCAGTAATGCAGGTTTTATACCCATGAGTGGTACGTGCATTTTATTAAAACGTTTGCAACGTCCGCAAGAAGAGTTCAGAGACTCCCCGCAAACTATGAATATATATTCTTGATCAGCATCGAGTTTTGAATCGGTTTAACCATGTCCATCTGTACGGCTGTGCGGTTGCCCATCTGTGAAATGCTTTTTATAACAAGCACTCGTCCGGCCCCAAAAATCCAGCCATCGACTACGAATTTGTCACATTGGAAGTTTGGAGCTTCGGAAGTTCTTGCACGCAGAATGCTATTGAAAATGGGGAAAATCGGCCGAAAGATACGCTTACAGTATCATGTCAATAGTAATAACAAGTAAGAAAACTATGTGCGGCCGTGACCCAAATCTTATACACGCGTCACCGTTATCCTAAAAAGGACTAAAGAAAAGGAAAAGAACTCAATTTTCATACTCCAATTAACTGGATGGGCCCGGGTGATTTTTTCTATTTTCAGAATAAAAGTGGAAATTTATACGGTGTATGTGTCGTGCTTTATGAGTAATAAACGAATCGGTTTAGTTGCATAGACGTGTAGGCGTTGTAACCGTGCCAAGCAGGGGACGAACGTGAACGGACGAACATGCTCAAGTGCATTCCGAAGTCAAAACTGGCCAAGAATTTATATACTTAATGGGGTTTTTAAAGCTCGCTTTTGCGCCACATAAAGGTATTGAAAAAAAGAAATTAAATTTTGAGTGGGCATGGTATATTTTTCCTATTTTTCTATAGGTACTACAGCATAGTCCATACATTAACATTATTGTAGATTTATATGCTGTGGGTTATGAGTAGTGAGCAGAAAACTAATTGGTTTTATTCCTTTTGAAAAAAGAGAGCTGTTCTCAATATACGCGGTACTGTAGGCGTGTCCTTCGACCGATTGGGCCTATTTTGCAATCCCAACGGAAGAATATGTACACTTTGTGGAATCTCTTAAGCTTCCTTCTGAGCATTGCAAATGTTTGAACAACATGAATATACCTCACATCCTTCCGTAATGGATATACAACATTATGATTGAAGGTATGTTATGTCAAAGTATATCAAAGTATATATGAAATATTTAACTTGTGTAGGTGATTTCTTCATTCGAAGCCATCCTCGCAACTTGGGGTATATTCAGAGAGCCCACAAAGTATGAATATTCTTGATAAGCGTGATATTCTGAAATGATTTAGCCATGTCTCTCCGTCCGTGTATCCGTGTGGTGTTTGCTGTTGGCACTATTCTGGAGATTTCGACTACAAGTTTGTTAGAAACATTAGAAGTTTCTGCACGCAAGGTGGTATTGAAAATGTACCAGATTGGCCAGAGCCGAAGCCCTCAGTGAAGCATAAACTAAATGCAAGTCCGCTTGTCTTAACAAAAAGTTTTGAGTTTTTGCTCGTTAATCAGAAATTATATAAGTTGGAAGGCTGAAGTTTTTACTAAACCCCCTACCCCTTACGTGCAAAAATGGAAAAAATCAACCATTCCCACACAAAGTCACAAGTGATTAAATTTTTTTTTGGGTTTTATTTGACTTATTTATCATAACACAAGCAAGACTATTTTGTACACTGCTCAAGTATCATATAAAAGGACTTGCAGCGTAGAACACGAAATGCATAGTGGTGGATATGCGAGATTCGGTCCCTGCCAACTACAACTTTCTTACTTGTTGTTCTTCACTTTCTTCATACACTTTGTAATAAATATTAATAATAATCGCCATAAGATTTGCTTCTAGAAGTCAATTGAATTCGGCTGTTAATCCCTTTTAGCTGAATTTCATGTGCAAATAAAATAAATAAATCATTAAGTAAACAAACGAACAATCTCTCTAGCAGGTGTTATTATTAATGGTGTTTTAAGTCGTTCGACTTTCCATTTTCACTTTATTGTTATTATTAGTACTTTTATTAAGTACTTTTCAGTTACGTTCCCATCATTGTGCATAGACACATCAATAAAATCCTCCTTTTTGTGTTTTGTTTTTGCAAACATAGTAGGGGGCTACTACGAATTGGCGGCTTATTCGCTAAGATCTTCCTATCGCAGTGTACTGTAAATATCTCGCTGCATTCTTTTCTCGTTGCGTTTCTTTATGTTTTAGTTGCAGTGTTATGCATTTACGCTACATATTTGTCGAAGAATGAATGAGTGAGTTATTTTTCAGCAACATTGTAGCTGCGCTATTGCTCTGTGCATGAAATACTTTCCACCTAATATAATATGACTTACAGTCTTACAGTAATTGCTGGCGTCCGTATTTACATCCATCCTTCTGCCTTATGGGATCTTTCATTATTACTCTTTGATAGTTTTTCGCATGCATATAAACTCAAGAGCAAGGATATCGCACGCCCCCTACATTCTCTTCGAACCTAAATATTTTTTAAATTAAATGCAACATAACTTAAATGCAACTGAAGCACACACTGTTAGCGTTTGAAAGACACATAACGCTTGCCCTTGACCTTTGCAATCATTACAGTAGCAATAAAGCACTGTTTCCGGGACTGTGAGCGGGTATGAAAGGATAGTAAAACAATAAAATTGATAAAAAACGTTTATTAATTTTTATTAACAATTTTATTAACGATTTTTAAAATTGGTCTCTCTGGCCTGACTTATGGCTTCTATTCGATGTTTCTTCGAATAAATGAGTTTTTTTGCAAAATCCTGCGGTAGCTTATCCCATTCTTCTTGAATTGCTGTTCGAAACTCGTCGGCGCCATGTTTCTGGCTCGTACTCTTTTGTTCAGCTCGTCGCATAGGTGCTCAATGGGATTAAAATCTGGGCTGCGAGCAGGCCCCAAACTCTTCCAAGTACTGGCGCACTACAACAGCGGGAAGTGGTCTTGCATTGTACTGAAAAGGACCCTCCGTGTTCTCCTGGATTTCGACGTTGTTACGTTGGGAAGTCAATCCGCTTAATTAACAGTCGGCATTGGGCCCCGTGATAAACACAAGTTCGGTTTTCGCTTCCAGTGATACGCCTCCAAAAAACCTGCACGAACCACCGCCATGTGAGAGACGTTCACAGATGCAGCATTGTGCGGAACTCTCACCGGGTCTTTGGTAGACTCTTCCCCATTCGTCCTTACCATAAAGACGCATTTTGGTCTCGTCAGAGAACTGCAATCAATTGGCGATTTCGGGGTGATCTTGTGACAGGTAAACGGTTGTAACACGTTTTTGGCCCCTTCTTCGTCCTCGAGTATAGCCATCGGTCTCTGGATATCATTGGTGTACACGTCGAATAGCATACCGGCTTAAATCTAGCTGTCGCGTCACCCGGCTTTGGTTCTGCTCAACTTCCATTAGTGTATCCATTTGTGATGCTACTTACGGTGTGGTTTACATTTTCTTATTCTAAATAGTCTCGTATTCGATAAAGAACTTTTCAGACTGCGAGTTAGTGTGATGTGATTTCTATCCATCCTTGCCCGTTTACATCTACTCAGAACCGTGGGAACAAAGCTCTATTTCTGAATGAAGTTATGTTTGTAACTTAATTTAATTTAATAAATATTTAGATTTCACTCGGGGGTGGGAGATTTCTTTGCCTTCGTATAGCAATCAAGAGAACCTCTGTTCCCGAGAGTAAACTACCGAACAAATTTTGGACAAATACATATAAGCAAATCGATTTGACTGTCTACGATCAGCAAAACCGTACGTACTATAGTTTATGAAATCTCCGACGCAAATTTTTATGCTTTCAGAGGATTTAGCTAAGACACAACGACCTCGCAAAACAAAATCAAAGAATCGACGAAAACAGGAAAGTCAAATACGAGTAAGATTTCTGGAAGTTTTTAAACACGGTTTACAATGCCGTGTTAAAGAGTTTTTGTTGTGGTTAAAGATGTTTTGCGAATTTTTAAGTAGTTGAGCACACTTGGGCAAGAAATTATTACGATTCCATAATGAAGGCAAATGGAAAATAAAATAATGAAAAAAAAAAAAAATCTCCTTTTTCTTATAACGTACGCAAAAAAAACTTCAGCATGCCCGGGATCCTTGCTAATGTATATGCTAAGCATATACGCACACGACCACTTTACTGCTCTTTTCATACTTACTACCCGAGGAAGAATGCATACGACCTCTCTTTAGTTCATTTGTAACAGCGAGTGAAACGTACGCGAGAATCTGCATAGAAAGCATATCCTCCTCGCTTAAGGTAACTCGATCCATTTTCGCATGTGAAAGTAAAGCTGTTCACAATTGGACTCCATGGACTTCGTAGACTTCAAATATAAAATTTTGGAAATGTGAACAAGTTCGATGAAGAAACAAGCTCCGCAACAATAGCTAAAAAGTCGAAAGTATTTCGATTGAAAAGCAAACGACAAATATTCTCATCGATAATTTGTAAAGCAAAGCGAATGTTCCTTGGAATTTGATGCAAACATTTACTCAATCCTTACAAGTATTTCCATGTAGGCGAGTATAGCGCACTTACGAGTTTTTAGCTTAAATGTGGGGTATCAACGATTCGTTTAAGGACGAAAGGTGAAGACGAATTTTGTTCAACGCTTTTTTGCTTCTTTTTGCTAATGCTGGACGTTATTGGAAAGTCAACCTCATCGATATTATCATATCTAATGACTTTGCGTGCGGAAGAACAAACAATTTGCAGAGTAACAAGGGGCAAAAACCGACTGAATTTTCATTGTAATCATTGTTTATGGTAAGCGGCAGCACCTGTAAGGACAGGTTTAGGGTAATGAAGAACTCAATATTTAGTCGTGACAGAGGGGGGATGATTTACTTTCATTTAATGGCATACAATTTATGTATAATGAAGTGGAACAAATTCACTTTGAGTTGTCTCTCAATAGTTTTGCTATTGTTGTTGCTCTTGTTCGTTAACTTTAACCGCATATCGCACAAGAATTTAAATGATTTTACGCGAATATACATTTAATACTTTAATTGCAAAAATCCATTACAGTTAGGAACGTGTATATGTATGTAGTATGCCGCCCGCTTGTATGTAATATTTTTTCCACTTTCTCCACACACAAACTCGCAGATAGGCACAATATACCGGCCAACAAACGGCTAAGCTTTTCTTTCCCTTTTTCTTTCCCTCGGCTCTTAAGCACGTCATACATATCTACTTTAAATTTATTTATTATTAAAAGTATTTGCACTGTGCGAAATGCGAAAATGTACATAAGACACTGTACTGTAAATATGTGTAAGCGTTTACACCAATGAATATCCGATAAAAAATTATTAAAACATTCGTGCATATGTTCGTTTATGCATATGTACGTGTACGTGTATGTTGTGTTCATTTAAACTCGGATTGTATTAGAAGAATGTGTTCGTTCGTATTCGTTTACAGTAACACAATGGCATTAAGAAGACGATGCACTTAATAGTTAAGCTATTCTTGATTATATTTTATTAATTTTCCTCGAACAACATAAACAATTTTTGAATATTCCAACGAAATTGGTCGCAGCCCAAACATCCCTTTCGCTATTTGCTTTGCATTCGGCGAATTTTGTAGAGGAAAGAAAAGAAAATCATCCTAATGCGAATTGAAGAACATTCATATTTACAACTACTTTGTGAGCAATGTCCACGGTATCGTCAACGGATCAAATTGTCCTTCGTTAACAGGGCCCAAAAATCTGCAATTCTTATATACGCAAATTCAAGTCGTTTAAGGACTAATGCTACTGCAACCGCTTCTTTTTTTTTTTCTTTTTTTTTTTGAAGCAAGGAAAAGCGATGGAACGATCAAGGAGACGATTAAGCATACAATTGATTAATAAAAAAAAACACTTTTGAAAAATATTGAAAGAGGAGCGGCTCTGAACACAAAGAAGTATTGAATACAGAAATATTGATTTTTGTGTATTTAATTAGTATTTGAACGAAAGAAAATTGAATTTTTGACAACAACAAAAAAAACACCTTATTGTTGCAGCATTTCTTATTAATAAGACCTTGTTGAAAACATCTCCGGTTATTGTGAAGGTATCGCAAAAAAATTCAAACGAAAATATGAAAATCGGTGCAGTTATCATGTGTCATGCCGTTTTTAAAAATCGTTTTGTAGGCATGGTTTTTGATTACAGATATTATTATACCCACCACTGTAAGATAGGGGTATTTCGTCTTTAGTTGCATAAAATATGTAACACCCAAAAGGAAGACTGAGAGACCCTATGAAGTACATATATTCTCGGTCAGCGTGAACTTCTGAATTGATTTAATCATGTCTGTCCATCTATCCTTCTGTGTCTGTGGCACTCTCCCGGTCGTAAAAATGACGATATCGACTTCGACTTTAGTGGAAACATTGAAAATCTTTCCACGTAGGTTGGTATTGCAAATGGGCCACATTGGTCGGAGTAGAAGCGAGCAGTGGTGCGTAAACTGAACGCAACTCAGTTTTTTCTAACCAAAATTTTTGGATTTTTGCTCGTTACTCGGAAATTATTAAAGTTAAAAAATTGAAACTTTCCACGTTTGCCTCACGAGACACTTTACTCTCTAGGTGTAAAAATGGAACCACTCGGCCGTACCCACAAGAAGTCACAAGTAGTTAAATGAAATTTTTTCACTTTTTGAGGTTTAATGCTTATTTATCGTAAGGCAAACAAGACAGAACGTTTAAAACTATTTTGTACACTCTTCAAATGAAGATGTGTTACCTGCCTAGAAATGGATTATTTTTTTCTTAATAATACCATGGATATGGATGTCAAATAAAAGAACTTGGAAAGCAGAACGCGAAAAGAGTAGTGGGGGGTATGCGAGATTCGACCTCGCCGAATGTAGCTTTTTTACTTGTTGTTATTTTTTTTTATTAATCCGCAAATCTAGCAACCCATGAAACTGCCCTCACACATCGAATGGCAGATGGCGAGTTCGTTTGCTCTAGAACGATGAGCTTGCTTTCACGCTTTTCGTTATTGCACTTTCCGCATCAAAACTGATGGTTATCTAAAGACGGACGGTAGGTTGTTCAACAGAGTCCAGAAGTTATATTCGCAGTATGACGACGGTGAAGTGATAATTCGCAATTGCGAATCGTGCTCGCCATCTTCCTCCGTAAAAGATGTATTTCATTTCAAGACATAGCTACCGAAAGCAATTGTAATTTGATCATTTTTGCCCCTTTGCCTCTCAAAGAAAACCTTGTCGTGTATCTCCTATGCGAAATGTGAAGTCTTTATGCGATCCTACTCGCCTCTGTTATATACGCTGGTACAATTGAGTGTGGGAAAGAGGAAGGAAAAATTTTTTTCCTACCACCTATTCCGAGAGCAATTATGTGCCCTGTATGTGATCGTCTTTTTCAGATGAGATGCCCTGCTATGAGTATCCCTGCGACTACCTAAATTTTTTAAATTAAATTATTAGAATTTGAAAGTTTGTCCTAAAGCTAGTTCAGGCGATTTAAAGCTATTTACAATACTGTTTGAGTCATGAACCAATAACGGTCCACGCACAGTGGCGATGAATTGTAGCAGTAAATATTTCTATCGTTCGTTAGCTCTACGTCTCAAAGGGGTTTTTTTGAATGCTTGGGTATAACAATTAAAACTAGCAGGGACAGACTGGGAAAATTCGGCTACAGTACTCATCTTTGTTGCTGTCCATCGACTTCTGTATAATTTGGGCCAATGGTTGACAAATCCTTTTAAACGTATTCCTAAGTTGATGCCACTCATCGTGCGTTTAGCTTGATCGTCTTCTTGTTTTCTCATTTCGCTGGACATTGAATTTGAACGCTTGCTTGAGACAAGCAATGACAGAGATGCTTCAGCTAGGATAAAACAAGTCAGCAAGTGGGTGACGGGCGCATGCTTGAAAAGACTTTGAGAATTGAATGTTGTTTGTTTTGTTTTCATTTCTAACAATGCGGCAGTGCATCCATTTTGGACAAGTGTTATGAATGTATTGGAAAAAGGGCCCGTCTGATTTTGCTGTGTGTTAAGCAGGGCATGGGATAGCACTTAAAAATTCGCGCACATTCAGTTCACAGCATTCAAGCATTCATATCGGGTCAATTTATGACCTCATATTTTACAACAACATTACCATCATGCCAAAGTTGCCATCATAATAAACGCCATTAAATGAACAAAAACAAGTGGATTATGGGGTTGTGTGTCTATACGCTCGCGCGTATTGCGTGTGTACGTGTTTGTATGCATGCGTACGCAAAACATGTTTCAGTGAACGCGCCACCCTATTCAAATTTTACATTTGTTTTTATGATTATTGTCATCATCATCAACATAATCGTCTTGTGTGCGCTTATTGTTGGTTAAAGGAGGAGAACAGTACATATATATATATATTCTCATACTTGGTTTTGTCCTGTGTTTTCCTAATCAGTGAAATGCGTTCTGCGTTGTCAGTTGAATTGATTTCGTTGCTGTTCTCGTCCTCGTCCTCGTCGAAGTTTGCCAAGCCAGTCATTTATAATTAAATCAATATTCGGTATCGTGAGCACCCTATGTTTTGTTCTGCTCCGCTGTCAATCGAAGCCATCGCTTGGATATGTATTTGGAGTGAGGAGGTTGGTTACTGAAGCCAGAATAGCACATAAATTCTGGTCACTCTGTACATGAACTTGCAGTCAAACTGAGAAATACAAAGTTTTCATCCGACTAACAGTTGTTTGCGATTATCATTTTGACAGTTGTTTGTGTTGATTTCAGCTGTTTTTTGTTTTAGCTTTTTATTTTTTCTTTCTAGCTATCTCCCGCTCTTTATCCCTTTTGTACATATTTTCTTGTCGTCGTCGTCGGTTTAATTTATGATTTATGCATTTTTAAGAGATGCTTATTGTTTTTGGCAATAAATCCTTATTTTTCTATGCCATGCCATTCCCTCGCCCATATTCCGTTATCTGTTTTTAACTCTATTGTCTCTTCACCCCAACCCTCCTGCCCCCCCACACACACACTCTATTTCTCTCTCTCTATCTATCTATCCATCTATCTATCTATTCCATCTTTCTTTAACTATCTCTCTCTTTCTTTCTCTCTCTCTCTCTCTCTCTCTCTCTTGCTCTATCTTTCTCTTTCTCAAACTATGTAAATATAAAAAACAAAAACATATACATTTTCATGTTGTTTTTGTGGCCATTCTTGTCCTTATTGTTATTGTTTACACATTTCTTTAACTTGCAAAAAACTTAAACGGTTTCATAAGCGTATGCTTGCGTACGTAAAGAAATGAAAATAAATAAATACATATACATAAACAGATATATCGCCGATATATCATCATTTAGTAGATGCATGCTTAAGTATAAATTTACATATTTATCTATCAATTTGTGCATATGTTTGTCTACCTTGTACGTCTTGAAGAAGTTTTCAGCATTTCTTTCGTGCACTCATTAAATTGCAAAGGACAACCAACGTACATTCCTGCAACATATCCGCTCGAAATGCTTGAGGAGTTTTCTTAAGATTTTAATGCTTTAACGCCTTTCGTAACTATCTACCTTGTGCGTCTGGCTTTTCGGAACTACTAACTGCACACACTTGTAGAATAACAATAATAATAATAATAATAATAATGCTTTCACACAATCGCACATATGCCTGCAAGCATTCGCAATTTATCCGATATGTATGTATATTTGTGTGCGTAACATTCGAAGATTGTAAGTATTGTGTGGATGAGCGCTTACGGTATCGTACGGTACGTATGTGTATCTATCTATCTATTGGTATGTCCTTTTTGGGGCCAAATGTGTTTCGTAAATTGAATTGAAAACGTGCTGAAGCGTTAAACTGTTTGTCAACTGATGTCAATCTAAGGACATATGAAAATTAGTAACCTCAGCAAGATGTCCACATTTGTTTTTAGTTTTCACTTCAGAACGTAGACGTGATTTAAATGTCATACTACTATGTATATATATTTACTGATAGGTAATGTGATGCTAACGATTGCCTTTATTTTATGTATGAACTGAGTAAAGAGACAAAAAAATTGCGAACGAATAAGTTCGCTCGCACACTACAAAGAGTTTAACTAACACCCTGCGTCTCATTTGCCATTAAAATTTTAAATATTTCCGAATTGAAAATTTCGCTAGCATAGGTAAAGAGAAAAGGAATTTTTTTTTCGGGCATCAACAAAATAATGGTGAAGCAAGTAAGGTGCCATCATTTCTTGATGATTTATATTTATATAAAAATACCTTCAGTTGCCTACAATCGCTTATTGCGTACCTGCACTGTTCTCCCCCAATACCGATCACACATCCTTACTTCTAGCGAATCTAAATAAATCAATACGACTCACTATCTTGTCAGGCTTGTCGTACGCAAAAATCAAAACAAAAAGGCGAAATTTGATACGCGCTTTTCACTATCGATTAGGACCACAGGGTGGAAAAGCAGGGCAGTGACAAGACACTGAAGGGAAGTCAAGAAAACGCGGACAACTTCTCTTTTTTAATTGTGTCTATTATGCAACTGCTGGGATATTTCCGGAAAGTTGCTACACATATGTGTGAAGGGCGCGTTTTTCTCTTCCCGTACCCACCACCGAAGGATGGGGTATACTCATTTTGTCATGATGCTTGCAATGCCCAAGAAGAAGCTTTAGATCCCCTATAAATAATGTATATATACTTAATCAGCCATGTCCGTCCATCTGTCCATCTGTCTGTTTATGTGGACATATATTCTTAACACTCTCTTCGTCGCAAATATTAAGACATCAACTTCAAATTTGGCAGAAATGTTGGAATCTCTTACACGCAGTTTTGGTACTGAAAGGACGTACCCAGGAAGTCAAGGATAAATTGAAAGCACACCTCTCTTTCTCTAAGCAGAAATTTATGAATTTTTGTTCATTACTCAAAAACTAACAAAGATAGAAAGTTGAATTTTCCTAAATTTATTTTATGTTGAAAAATGGAAAAAATCGGCCAAGCCCTCGGAGAGACATAAGTTAAATTTTTACTTCTTTGACGTTTCCTCCAGATGGTGGTGCATCTTCAAGATCAAAATTGTCGGATTGGAATTTTCTGTTCAATCAATACGTCCGTCAATACGTCTTCTCCGTACATATTGGATAATTTACTCCTTGCTGGAACAGCAATTTTGCCTTTTTTCGATAGTAAACAAGTAAGAATATTATCGTCGGGCAAGACCGACCAATGAATACCCTACACCACATTGTCTAACACATTTTTATTTTTTTTTTCTAGAATATAACAATTATATCTTGCTTCTATATAAAGGCAAATTTTTCATTCGCGTATTTATGGGGAAGCGGGCCGAAAACGCAACCTAATGTGGTACAAATTAAACCTTACATAAGGCAGGACCCAAAAATAGGCGAAGATGGTCCACATTTTATACAATTCATTTTTGTATGGTATTACTACAAAGTTATGGGTCAATTTTCATTACCACATATTAAAACCTAGACTTTTCCGCTGCACAAAGGGTGAATTTTCATAAAAATTCTTATAAGGGTAGGATCTCAAAAATAGGGCGGCAAGATCCAAATTTGATACATTTAACTAAACTGCTATTATAATATAATTTTCTTCCCTCTTTTTCTTCCCCTGCACCACAAGTGGTGTAGGGTGTAAAAAGTGAAATATGCCGAAAATGCTGCCTTTCACTTTCCATATTTGAGAAAGGACACCAACAGAGAACTATCGCGAAGAAATAGTCGACCTCTTTCACAAGCAAGCCTTGGCGTATCAGGCGTGATATTGGCAATGACAGAATCGAATAAAATCCTCTGTTGCAATAAATTCGCCTGAAAGCTCTGAAACTCTTCAACTCGCGATACTAACTTCATTTTTCACGTTGTCACTACGCTGAGGCACACTACGATTACAATTTCTGCAAGCACAATTTGGACTTTTAGTTGGAAATGCATTTTGTGCAATTTGTGTGACAAACTAATCACTGCGATGGGAATAGAGCAGTGCAAGGATTATTATACTTATCCGTCAGTAATCATGGGAAGAGCGCTTGACTTGTAATAATCAACCAGACTTCCAAGTTGGTAACGTGAATTGCGTTAACATGGTCCAAGCAGTTATGAAACGATGCCGTAAAGCCTAAAATGTATAATATATGGAGAAAGTGGAAAAGCGACACTGCTCGACTATTCCTGCAGACGGCTAAGAGTCATTACATAATTTCCAGAGCGAATGAAAATGTGTTTGTCAAATTTGAATGACTAAGTAATGACAGAATTGAGAATCAAGACGACACTTGTCAGAATGTTCAGAATAACGCGAAGCGATTATGTCTCTATTCAGGCAGTGAAGTCGAAGAGAAAGACCAGTAGAACAGTGGGGTGTGTTGCTGGATCACAGACGCACGCAATATTTGAGGGATCATATCTGGTTCAATTGCTTATGCTCAGCAAAGCATCATATCTGATGAAGTCAGCAATACGTTCTGGTTATTAATCAATGAAGAAACCTATGATCCATAAAAAGACTTTAAGCGAACTGTGGGAGTTATAAACTACTGTAGCCACTTTATACATATGTTAACTGCACTGGTGCCGATTTGGGCGTGCCGATGATAGGACTAGTCCGCAAAAGTTCGGGACTGTGTGTGCGCATGCATAGACAGATGCTTATCAAAAAAATCAAGTTGCGGTAGTTGTTGCTGTTTCATCTACCATATTCCCCAGATCTAACCCAGCTATCCCTAGCTAGGGACCACTACCGCTTGAGAAAATCTCAAAACATTAGCCCAGAGGAAAAGTGTTGGATTAAATGAAGCGAAACTGAAGCGTATTTCGTTTCAAATTAAAATGTTGCAGACCTAATGAGCTAAACATCGTTAACTGCATCATCCTTCAAGAAGACAGTCTTGGTGAATGAAGACGCATGTTGCAAAAAAATGTTTTGGTCTTATTTAGGTGGGAGCAGAAGCATAAGGTTACCTTGTCTATCGATCCGTGGGGCTCTGTTCCTGTGCATTGCCAAACAATGCCTATTAACAGGCATAATAGGTAAGAGAGTGGAGTTCCCTTGCGAACGCACAAATTTGAACTACTTTCTGAAACATGGAATGCATTTATTGAAAACAACACGTGGAACCGTGTACCGAAAAACATTTAATAAAATTATGAGCAGAAAACTATTTTTGCAATTGGCATAAGGACGTGCTAATGCATAGAAGAACAGCGGAAGGGAAGCCACCGCCCAACCACCAAAGAATTCAAAACGGAGCAGTGCACGCTTAAAAAGTTTAAAAGAAAAAATGCTGGTAACCGCAAAAATTGCTCAGTTCTGTTGTACAAAAGAAATTGATTGTCGTGCATATATTTGCAACAAATGCCATTAATCTGCTTGCACCAGATGTAATGGGGGCAACAAATTTTCCTAATTATCGTACAACATGAAAAAATTTTTGGTTTCCTTTTCAAAGTTGCTTCACTTTCTTAGCCATTGTTAGCGTACCCGGATCCTTATTGCTTTCCTTTCTTAGCTCTATCGTTGCGATCGATAGTAAGTTTCGGCTCCTGGCCTTAAGTTTTCCGAAACGGTAGTAGTTCTAGCGTCAATGTACAGTTATGTCCAATAGATTGTTTCCTGAATTGCTTTTCTATTTAATTTCTTAATTTCTTAATTTCTGTTATAAGACAAAATTTGACGAAATGTTCTTTTCCTGATGCCCATACGGTGCAGACTGAATATTGTAGATTTTGTCTACAAGAAAATATTTTAAAATCAATTTTTATCCTCAAATCGCTCCGCAATAAAATGTTCAAAGTAACTGTAACGTTTGTGAAGACACGATTAGTATCTTTAATTACTAAGCGATATGCTACGATGTGGAAATAAATAAATGAATTCAGTTTACCGCAAACAGTCTATTCTGTTATTATACCCTACATTACTTGCGGTACATATATGTATATTATGTGAGTGCGGACGTATGTAACATCCTCAAGGGTTGAAAATAGACCCACCTTTTATTATACCGATCGATTCAGAAAAGAATTGTGAATCCTCGATCTAGGCCTCTCCGACAGGAGAAAAATTGTAGTTTCCAAAATTTCTCGATAAAACTCGCTCTTCGATAGTATTTGAACATTCCAAATTGGTATGAAAAATTTCGTTCGGCTGGGGCAATTTTTCGAACCCTTTCTCATATAATTGTTCCTACGAAAACTTAATCTCTATATAGGAAAAGTTCATAATTTTTAATATTTCATGATGAAAATCGGTCCACAATAACAAATTAACATAGAAATCAACCTTACCGAATTTTGGGACCACGTAGATCTACTCTTTGGATACTTGGGCTTTCGTGAAAGTACGCCTTTGCACGAAAATAATGACCAAAGAATGCTTACATGCAGACATTGCATACAGACGGACATGCTTGAATCGATTGCGAATTTGATGCTGATCAAGAATAGATATACTTTGTGAGGCCTCCGAAGCTTCCTTCCGGGCGTTGTAAACGTTTTGACAAAAACCTCCTCAACCTTCGTGCGAAGGGTGTAAAAACAACTGCGACATCTATTTGTAGAAAAAATCCCGATTTCGTTTCTTTACTTATACTTTTGAAAAATAACCGGTTGTTGTCAATGCTTAATACTCGTCTCCCAGTGCAAGTCTAGCAAGTGTACTCAACCGCACATGTTTACTCCTCAACACAACCAACATTTTTCATATTTCTTTCCTAACGTTTTCCCAAACCTGTCTTAGTATAAAATCGAGATGAGATAATTTTATTGTAAGTATTGTGTGTTAATGATTTATTTGAAAATAATCGAAATTCTACACTTGTAACTATTACTAGTAATTTGATTTTAATGCTTTAAATTTGTTTTATAACGTCTCTGTTCCTACGAGCCCGGACAAAGACTATTAAGAAAATCTATTCAATTTCCTTTGGTCTAAACATGTCTGGCAATGCCGTCTATACGAAAAAGCGCACTCTTTTAGCGATGTATTTGGAACTTTTATGGCTCTACATAATCTTTGCTTTGTTATGAATTGTTATAGCATTTGTGCCTATCTCATACCTTCTACCTCAGACACGAGTAATCGCGGGCCCGTTAAGTTTAAAATTTGAAATGACTTAATTTGCTCGCACATAGCAATGCTGCAATTGTCAAATCTGTTCATTAGGCCATGAAATGAGTGATTTAACGAGCAGAGAAATTAATGCACACTATCGCATTTTGAATAAGAATTAGACTTTTTTCTGGCCGTCGCCATGATATAAAAATTAAAATTGGCCTGTAGATGAACAGAGTTGCTCACCTTTGTTCTACGTACTGTTTGCTATTTCCGCGCATACGTACCAAAGCGCATATTCACGCCAGAACCTTTTCTCCGTAAACGCCCGATGCAGTGAAACAGTCTAACGAAATTTCTAACGTTAATTTCAAACTAAGAAAATGATGGAGGAAGGAGGAAATGATTGCAATTTTGAACGCAGTGTTGGGACATCTGCGACATCTTATTATTTAGTTGTCTCTGTTATAGCCGTACTGACAAAAGCAGTTAGAGACAGAAGGCAAAATGAAGCAAAAAAAAGAGATATTACCACGTGATGTACTCACTTTAAACATCCTGTTCATTCGCTCTGTTCCATATTCCATTTTTGCTTGATTTGTATTGAAAATCTCTTTTGACTTCTGGTCAAACTGAAACCGTAAACATATATCGTACATATATACGTATATGTTAATTGATGTTTATTCTTTATCCACCTCATCCGTGCACCATTGCTGACAATGCTAAATACGGGCGCGGTTTACGGTACTCGTTATTGAGAAACAGAGAGAGAGAGAGCACTCGAGATCTGAGGAATTTGCTTTCAATCTAATTACCTCACAACCGAATATTTTGAAGACCGTTCATGCAGTATGCGCGCAAAAGTAATCATTTGGTTGAACTGCGCAAAATTATATTCGATTGACGACGAAGCTTTAATTTAAAAATCGGCTGTATATAAGTAACAACAATTTTGTTTTCTATTCACAGCCACTTTCTCTTGTGAATGCAACGCTGAACACTCATTACTACTGCAAAACATGAACTATTTAGCTTTCGCGCATCTCTCAGCTGTTGCGCTTATATATAGCAAAAAATTCGAAAATGAAACTTGACTTTCGTCATACATAATTACAATAGTATCTTGAATAGCCTAAAACCAAACTATGTGACTGGTATCTACCAGTAGCTGCCGATTACTTGTGAAATGTCGAAAAAAATTGCATCATTGGAGCCATGGGATTAAATTAAACTATTTTCTGCACAAACTTGACACATTATCGTACGGTAAGTATCACAGTAAAAGAGGTTCAGTTTCGCTCAGGGGTGAAATATATAGTACATATTACATATAACAAAATATTTGGTCATACTTCAGTTGCCGCAATTATTTAGGTTCCATAGGCGACCAACCAATTCCCAAGATACTTAAATATATGGAATGAAATGATTCACTGAATCTGATTTCTTCGAAGACCGTCACCGATAGCTAAAATTAATTAGCGCTACAAAAGTTGTTGCACCTCGCTGTAGGAAGCATACGAAACATTCCTTTTTAGCAGAATGCTGTCACAATACGGAGACCCTATATATGCAATCGCACTGCCATGAACCACTTTTCGCCATCGAATCATAATACGAAATACGGATGCTTCTTAGTCATCTCGATCGTGATTGAAAGTATACCAGGCAAGTAAAATCCCGGGGAAAAGACAAACAAAAAACATCTAATAATGGGGCAGACTTAGAAGCAAATAGTAAGAGACATATGTCTACGAAACTTTCAGAGATTTTCAGGCTTAGGCACATGCACAGGAACTGTGTATTCCACATTAGCATGGAAGGAAACAAAAAATGTGTAGAACGTATTCATTTCCAACAGAAGAAACCGGAATCAGTCAGCATCTGCCGATTGCTATTAATATGATAGCAACTAATTCCGAAACGCTGCTGAAAGCAAACAGAAAGACCAGCAGTATGCTGGGATAGTTTTACAATAAATATAATAAAAGTTACGCTTTTAATTGTAATTTTTATTGCGATTTGATTATTAAAATAATCGAATGTTCTATTAAAAAAAAAAAATGTACGTGTCTACGACTTAACCAATTTACCATATATATGTATTTTAAGAAACTCATATAAAATGAATAATTAATTTTATTGAAAAGTAAGTCAAACACGTAAAATGAATACATGTTGCTTGATAAAATGCTATGAAATATGCATAAACAAATTAAAAGAATTCAAATCCTAAAAGTGTTTGATTATTTTGTTTACATTATGATCCAATAATTCGATTTTATTGAAATGAAAGCCAATGGAAACTGCCATTTCTTTTACACCACAAAGAAAAAAATGTATGTGCGGAGAATGGAGAGAGCATAGAATTGTTTGTAATAAATGAGACAAATAGTCAAAAAATCGTTTGTTATATGGAAAAAAGTGGCAACGCAGCTCTGTTAAACCGGCAATGCAGATTAGCGCGATCGTTAAATCGGCAAAGCAGATTAGCGCGCTCTGTTAAGCCGGCAAAGCAAGAAACTTTATTAACAAAGTGGCAAAACAATTAAGTAGAAGAAGAAGAAGAAACTCTGTTGAATGGGAAAGCAAATACGGAACTATGTTAATGTTAAACGACAATACCTATATTTTCGGCATTTTATTAATATTATTTTAAATTCTTCTAGTAGTAAGAATATAGTTAATAGTTGATTGAAAGTATCTTACAGTACTAATAGCATTCAATAAATGCCTAGAGTCAGAGGATTTATTAACAAATATATGCAAAATTCTTTGCGGAAATGCTAAGTAAATAAGAGATCGGGTTTATTTGGTTTTATTTAGACTTTATATTTTCTCGAGCTCAAAAAAAATGTCCCGAGGTTTTTCCGAAATAAATTGCACATTAAATGAACTCTGAGGCTATGATTTTGTAATTAAAGATAAAATTAAAGATTCAGTTTGTTCAGAACAGCGCAGTGGTACGCAAAGGAAACAGTTCGGCTTTAGGGTTTGCTTACACATGAACCTCAACTAAAATAAATTAACAGTCGAATTCAATTGAGTCTTAGAAGTAAATCTTATAGCAATTATTATTAAAAACTAGCATAAAGCATATAAGGAGATGTAAAGAAACCAAAAAACAATTAAATAGTAATTCATGTATAAATAAATAAGAAAGAAGAAGAAACATTTTCTGTGAAAACCTCTGAGTTATTTTGTGTAGTGTTGGCCAACGTTAATATATATTGGGAACTTAAAAGTCGACACAAGTGTTATGCATAGCAGCGCAAATTTACAAATTTATTAGACAAATTTAGTAACAATTTATTCATGTGTAATATGAAATTACTAGTAATTACAATAGTAATGAGAAGAAAGAAAAAAAAAACAATCACAAAAAATGCAAATATAGTATAAATGCAATAAAATTGATTAGAATTGTAAAATAAAGTTATTTGGGAAATTGAAAATGAAAACAAAAAAAAAAATTGCGTTCATTTTTTTATATTAGATAGGACAGCGAAGGATATCAATATATTGGTTTTATTTTGTTTTTTTTTTTCAAGTTTCCATTAATACAGGGTGGACCGTAATTCGCTAAGAATTTGGAGCATGTAGTATTTTCGTTATTTTCGTTAAGCGCATAATTGTGAAAGTGAAAAAATGAAGTAACCATCATTGCAGAAATGCAATGAAAAATTTAGAGGCCATCATCATCCATATGTTAGTTGGTTGTAGAAATGCAGTTTCTTACGAAGAATACACACCTCCCTCCTCTATGGCTATAGAAGCAAACCATTTAGGAACTTAAATCGATTGAAGGCATAGACCGTGTGTGATCTTATCACAGCAACGACTTGAAAAGTGTAATCAAGGAAAAAATGCAAATCTGGGTTATAAAAACAATAACAACGATTAAAAGCGTGAGTTTGCATTCCTTTCGTGAAAAGTATGGATTTCCCACTTTATTTTTACATAGCTTGCTTCAAAGTTTATGCGATTCACAACCACTTCTCTAGTGATTGAAGTAAAACAAATTGAGAAGCAGCTTCTAGAGAATTCATTAGATTGGATAGACTAACGTCAAGAGCTTGCTGGCTATAACAAAAGCCATCATTGCTTCTATCGAGGTTTTGACACTTTGATGGGTGACAAACAATTATTGTGGACAAAAGTTTTTCAATTGAGTTGTCATTAGCAAGCAATAGCTGTTTGCTTCAAAATAAATGCAATGTTGCTCTTCGAGACAAATACATATACAAACATTAGTAGCATTGGCTCAGCAATATGATAGCCAGCTTAACTTTTAATTGCTGACAAGTACGCTTGAAGGATATACTGAAGTCATGTGCTTTGCTGGAAACTTCGGTTTCGCATTTTCAATTGTTTATTAGCCGCACAATAAGGAGATAAAGACACATTGTTGATCTACTTCGGTTTGATATTATTAAACCCTGACGGTTGTGTGTGTGTATATAGGCATATTTAATCTTTATTTTTTCAGATTTTCTCTTTTTGTAAATTCTAAATTTTATACTTAACTACTACGCATTTACACATACGTACTACCAATGTTTTGAAAAGGGAATATCATGCGCAAATGCACTTTTCAAGAGATTTTTTCATTTGCATATGCATTACTTTTTATTAGTTTTATTATTATTTTATTTTGTTTTTTATTTTCCTCCATATTCGCCACTTAAAGATAGAAAGTTTCGTAAAATTTGAAAGACTTTTCTTAAAGACTAACAAAATTCAAAACTGGGGATTTACATTTATTTGAAGCCAAATAGCTAAAATTCCTTACTTCCAACAGTTAACTTAAAAAAAAACTGTTTTATTCAATAATTTGTTGTAAAAACCGATCTGTGACAAATGTAAAATTTCGTATATTAAATTTTTGTGTAAATTAACTGACCGCTCCGCAGAGCGGAGCACATTTCCAGCTCCAGCACATTTTTGTTCTACTCTATCGCGGATAACATGTACAGATCCTAAATCGAAATCTGCAGCTCCTAAGTGGCATATTCAATATTCGCCCTTAGACGAGCGAACATCAATTCGTTTTACTTGCTTTCTTATCTATTCTTAAGTGTTTATATATACAAATCTCGAGCTATGTGTACAAGATTTTAAAGGCAAGCGTTCTGGTTTATGTTACTCGATAATCGATGTTTAATAAAAAAAAAAAAAAAAGAATTATTTACAATTATGCAACTGGCTTCATCCTGTTTGACTGGTGTTAATTGTTGATCGCCGTACATTATTTTTTTTTTATATGTTAAAAACTAAATGGACTTGCTTATATTACTGTATTACTGTTTGTCAGTTTTCGTTTGGCACTTTTTTGTATTAACACCCGGAATGGAGACAAAAATGTGAGAGATTTCTAATTATAAAGCATAAAATCTGATTTGAGGCACCCTTAAAACGATGATAATCTTGTGTTGAATTTATAATGTATTTTGCATCTGCATTCTTTTCTCTCTCCCTCTCTCTCTCTCTCTTCTCTTTCCCCCCTCGCGGACATTATCGTCAAGAAACTGATTACAATTGCATGTAAAATAACGTTCTTGTCACGACGTCAACGTTACAAACGGAAGAAGAGGCCATCTATTTTGTTTATATATTTCACTTCGTCAATTCCGTTAATAATTCCTACATTCTGCTTCATTAAAGGCTTTTGTTTATTACAAAATGACAGGCGAAAATCCAAATCGTAGCTTTCTTTATAGCGGCTGTTGGTGTCTTTGTATAATTAAAACTGGCTTTGTAATTACAAAAAAAGAAGAAGAAGGTAGAGGATCACTGGTCGATCGCATTTTGAGAATTTTGATCGCATAACAATATGATAGTTATGATCTATATTGTGATAGATAGTGACGAGAGGCTTTGAACTAAACTAGGCCGTAGTCCGTGCATACAGTGTTTTGATTATTTTGTGATTTTTCTATTGTTGTGTTGACTGAAGCCGCTGCAGCTGCTGCAGCCATGTTTAATTCCACTAATGTATCGATGCTGTTTAAGCTGACGCCCTGCAGTATTTTTTGGGCAGCCAACGAGGTAAAATTGAATGATAGATCCGTTAAGCTAGGAAAATTGCAGAGTTCGTCCGTGCCTTCTTCCGTTGATGGTTCCTTCGTTATACTGAATCGCCGATTTAGTGATTCCTTTTTTATCGATTTCTCATCGGCCGTCAAAACACAATTGTTATCTTTTTGCGATAAGTTCGGCTCGCTACCAATGCCGATGCTATTCTTTTGTAATATATGAACTAGATTATTACCGCTTAACGATGAATTTGAATTAAGTTTGGTTGGTTTGGCGGGTAAGGATGGGATCGTGCTTTCGTAACGAAGATTATTCAATTCGCAATTGGAATTGATGGCTTTCGTTAGGCCGTCTCTTGAATTCTTTTCGAAGAAACGTAAATTTCCCATAGAGCCGGATATTTCGACATTAGGCTTATCATCATGACCTTTTTCATCATTAGATGAGACAGTTTGCGAACCGTCTCCTCTTAGCACGTTGTTCTTGTAAACTAAGCGGTTGGAATTGTTCGTAAGTAAAGTGGAGGGTACACTCAGCTTACGACTGTTGTTCATTGTCGTCTCGTTATAAAGAGACTTGGTTGTTGCTAATTTTTGCTGGACCGTTGACCGGTTACTACTCGTTACTGCTGAAATGTCGAAAGTATCCGGAACATTGTAGTTGTACTGATCCTTTAAATAATTTTCTTTTAAGATGGACGATCTCGTCTTATAATTGGTTGATTGTATGCGTTCATTGTCAGCAAACTGGTCAATTACTGATTGCGAAGTTTTCGTTGATGCTGCCGTATCCAATGGGTTAGGATGTTTAGATAAAGTTTTACGCAACACTTCACCTCTTTCGTTGGTAGTCGTTTCGTTATTTATAATGAAAACACTGGAATTCTCGGTAAGTTGACTATTTTCAAAGGTTATAACACTTTGGGCTGGTGTATTCTGAACCACAATTTTTGTGTTGGGCAAAGAGTTCTGGTTATCATTCGAAGTGGTTACTTTTAGAGTGATTGAATTGTTTGAGGTCGAATTGGAAATTGGTGCAGAAGAACTTTCATAATTTTCTAAAGTATGCGTTCTATCCGGTGTTAGCGTGAAAGAGGTAGTAGAGGCGTTCGCACTTAGATTACTTATTGTCGGAGTTGTAGCAGGTTTGGCAGGCTGGTGATTAAATGATGATGCTTGTTCAGCATTGCGAGCACGCATGATTTGGTGACGTGGTGTGCCTCGTGGAGAGCCATTCAACATAATTATGGATCGTGTTTGATGTTTTGGTTGAATCGTGGTTGAACTGTTAGAACGTTGTGAGTCGAGACTAGAGTGACCGCTGGTTTTATTATTAAACGAGGCTTTACTGCTCTCGATACTCGAAGGACCCGAATTAAAAGTGGAAGTCTTACCAGATTCTAAGCTAGAAGGGCCACTGGCTAAATTGCGTTGTTCGCATTTATTGTCTTGATATTTATTTGAACTTATCACCATTTTGCTCGAATTAGTACTCCGTGAAGGGGAATGCTCCAATATGTGGCGACTTATTTGGCCAGATTTCTGCGAATTGGGACATTTGTAGGGGTTAGATAGGCGAGCAGAAAAACTATTTGTTGTGTTCGTGATAGCTCCTTTTGTACTGTTATTAGCTATGGCCGGTATCGATTGCGTGGATCGTGGAAGAGAACTACTGCTATAAACAGGCGATCGTCTTCGAATAGGCGAACAATCACGAGATGATATCAGAAATGTTGATTCACTAGATAATTGACGACGATGTCGTCGCGGCAATGTTAAGGAACGTTGACTCAATTCTAAACCATCGTAAAACGTAGAATTCGAAAGCGTGCGTATAGTCGGTAAATCCTAGAAGTAAATTTAAATCTAATAATGTAGAAAATATTCGAAAGGTGAATGAATAAATACTTACGTGATCTGCTGTTTGAGTACCGACACTATGTAAATGAACTGCTTTTGAGTTGAACCACTCCACAGGAGGAAATTGAGCAGAATAAGTTTCAAGTTGCCGTGATTTATTTCGCCCACTTCGACGAAACAAACGAGACAGCAGCGATCCTTTTTCTTTAAATGAATTCAAAGAAAATTATTTGAATGGGAGCTTGGCATGATTTTATGCTTTATTTTGTGCTTCTTACTTGGTGATGAAGAATCTGTACTTTGATATTCGGAGCTGCTGCTATCTGTATTATGAAGCGTTTGCGCATAAGCTTTTGATAAACTACGGGTGGAGGAACAGCGCTGCAAACGTTTCGAAGAACCGAAAAGGCGCAGACTGTGTCGCCTCTCTAAGCTTCTTGGCGTTGGAAAAGATGAACTCCGTCGTTTCGAAGTCCGCGGATATAAAATTTTGTCATTTGAATTACCTGAGAAATTGGTCAAAATAATTAAACACCTTTACATGTAGAGAAAGAAGATGTTAAATTTTATTTTCTGCTCAAATAATTCACTTACCGCCACATATAACATCAGCTAAATTCGTCTGAATGCATTGATGCGTTAGATCTCCGTCCCGTTCCGTTGATATTTCCCCATACAAAGAATGTAAAGCCTCGACGTTCGTCATCAATATTGTCCGCACTTCCTGCGGACCATTATTTAAAGATTCATCCAAGTCTGTGCAACCATTGTGATGAGACCGAGGCCGTGAACGACTTCGGCGACGTCTGTACATTCGTAAATAAAAAGACAACTTTACAAAATGCGTATGTTGTCGCTTTTGCAATTTTTAGTTCTTACTCTGGCGTCAGGATGAAGTATCCTTTCGCTGTTTGATATATTTTTTGCTCCTGCATTAATTGCGCTAAAGTGTCATATACAACTTCCACCGAGGGCGTTGTCATATGAGGAAAACTTACTTCAAGATGTTTTCGTACGTTTTCGATAGTGGCCGAATGTCCTACTGTGGTTAGATCCATTATAACATCACAGATCGCTTCATGTAGCGGAGTAAATTGACCTTGAATAATGGGCGTAACAATACAGTCCTCTATGTCACCTTTTATATTGTCAAAAAAGAAATGCGTACATCTTAATTTTCCATGTATATGATCGAACAGTAAAACTTTTATAAACTAGAAATATGTTTAATCGCAGGCACCTTTCGAAAGACAGAGGTTTTCGGAAGTGACAAAGCTTACAAAAAACGAACAAAAAAACAGTTATAGATAGTTACTTTTATTTTAGATGAAAGCTAATAATTCTCAATTATGATATATATATTTTTGGATAAGTCTACATTCGTGTAACGTTTGTGTCGTGCAGTTAATAATGTAGTTTGCGTACTACATTGCTTGAGGGAGATGCTCGCCTCGGAGTGCTTACATAGGCTGCATCACCTGCATGTGGGCAAGGCGGATTATTTGCAGGGCTTCCTTGCGCTGCTGCACCGCCTGCGAAACCTTGAACGTTTGGTGAAGGGCTTGCACCCACATTATAAGCAGCATCGCGAGGTTGTGGGTTTGCAGGGCAACGACAGACTCCATCGCCTGCTCTTGGGGCGGAGTATGTGGCATCGGCTGCTCTTGGAATATTGTATGTGCGCGACGCAGCTTGAACCATTCCTGAGTTGGCATCATAATTTTCCACAGATATACTATTGCCAGTTTCGTTACAGCCATCAGAGCCGAATCTCATGCAGTACTCGGTATAGTTGCGATATCGTTGGACTGGCGTGGATTGATATATAAACCCTTGTGAGCCGGAGCCGCCAGGAGATCCGAATTGTGGGGGAGGCGTTGCTCTAGGTGGGGTAACTGCTTCCGGCGACAAAGAGGGAGAGTATGGTGAACTAGGTTCGTAGATAGAGTCACTTCCACTTCCGCTTCCTGGAGTCACATTGTAGGTTCGCTGACCACCGGGACAAGGGTATGGTCTAGGATAGGTTCGATCCATTGCATGTACATATGTTTGACCCAAAGCTACATTTCTATCATAGTTTACATTGTAGGTTCGATCGCTGGGTACGGCGTAAGTTCGATCCTTAGCCACGTTAAAAGTTCGCTCCCTAGGCACGTTGTAAGTTCTATCGCTAGGCGCGGTGTAAGTGCGATCGCTAGGCACAGCGTAAGTTTGATTACTTTGAGCTGGAGATTCGGCAAGGGCCTTTGCCTCAGGTGTACTAACTTTGTAGGTTTGATTAGCAGCGCGTGGTGGACATTGCACATATGAACGACTAGTACTTCTAACTGCACCTCTTGGAGAAGCATAAGTTGCATTTCTAGTGAAGGTGGCACTTCTGACGGTAGCACCGGGTGAGGCAGTGTATGTATCATTAGGTCGTATGTTACGGGCGGCGTCAGCATTGTAAGCGACATTTCCAGCACCCGATGATGATTCCACTGGCGTCGAGGTAGCTAACATGGCGTCTGCATGGAAATTCTCTTCGTAATTCTCGTCGTATGATATATCCCCAGGAGAAGGGCATGATGAAGAATCATCATAATCATCTTCGTAATCGTAGCTACCTCCTCCGACCACTTCATCTAATTCTGCAGCCGCTCTGATCATAATATCCCATATATTAGGATTCGCACCACCTTTGAGTCGCCGGCCTTCTTGCCTTTCGATTAGCTTCGATTTCATTTCGTTCAGACGTTCCCAACGTCGAGTTTGCCGCTTACGCTCCTCATCATTTACTTCGCGGCCCTGCGCTTTATTCAAACGCTTTTCAAGGTCTTCGTTCGATAACGTAAACAGTTCCGAAGGGGATAGATTTAATTTTTTGGACCAAAATGCAATTTCCTTTTTCGTTATATCGGAAAGTTCATCGTCATTAAGAGGACTACTAGAATTTTTGGTGGTAGTGGTCATATTGTAAAAATTTTTCTATACTGTCAATTTAGACGAACCGAAAAACCGTTTAAGAGAATTTTTGATAAATGGAGGTATTTTTCAATATTTTTTAGTGAACTTGACAAAGATATGAAAAAATAGAACAAAAATTTTGTTGAAGTAATGAGCTGAACTGACAACGTTTTTAAACGAACTAGATGTGTAAATGGAATTAATTTAATATATCTAAGTGCACTTACTTAGCAGGTGGTAAATCAGTGTAACTGAGTATTTAATATAGCTTACCCACTGAATTGATGAGATATGTTGCTGGAGCCTTTAGGACACTGCGTGCATACGCTCCGCGTATTACTTCGAGCGCACAAGGCTCTCCAGTTATTAATAGCATGCCCGGCGCTACATGTCCAGCGTACTTGAGACCACGAGTAGCGGCTGTGAGTGGACCATTCCACCAACACTGAGCATTTGCGGCCAGAAAGTTCTACGCATAGTCAGATACAAATAATGCAAAGGATTATTCAAAAAGGAAATTGAAAGGCGGGAAGCCTTTCTCAACTTTTACCTGGAAGATCATGTAGCCTGAATCGTACATCCAGAAGTCTTCGGGTGCATGTCCCGGTTTCGTTAACTGTATGGACAAACATTGTTTTAATATTAGACGGCAGCGTTGCGGTCCTCCCGGCGACTTAGTCCCCATGATATTAAAAGCCAAATTTTTACTAGGGAAATTTCTTCAATTTCTCGTTTTTGCAAAATTTTTTTTGCATTACGCTTCGAAATATCGCTTACTCAACGCGTTTAACATTCTTCCGGGGTTATGTTAAAATACTTGTTAGACGACTTTTGCTAATATTCTAATATTACGCGTATCACCTTGACATCTCCTATGGTTTGAAAAAATAAAAAGCTGCATGAAAATATCCACACGTTCGCACAATAACGGATGACAATCAACTAACAAAGCCAGTTTTAGTTTCCTTTTAACCAAGTCTCTGTTTTGCTACTTGCAATTTGCTCATTGATACTCAGATTCTCTCCGCCTAAAATGAGATAGACGAGAACACCAAGTCTTAAAAACTCATATTAACTTTGCTAAATATATATATATCTATATATATATATATATATATATATATATATATATACAGAAAAGCTAAATACTTAGTGAATTATTGGCGGGTAAGAAAAATAAGAGCGAGAGCATAAGTGAATCACACATAAACAAATGGATATTGATATTCTCCATGCACTACCATAGTATTTGAATTTAATAGTATAGACGTGAGTACAATTGCATCACACAAACAAATGAGAAAACTGTAACAATCTCGAAAGATACTTCTGTTACAGTAAAAGGCTACCCACGGCATCTGCCCCTCATTTAGGTCACGTTGGGCTTATATATAATGGAAACTCGAGTCACTCTATTGATAATTGATATTGATAATATATTGATTACATATATTTGTATATATAGAACGCCACGGTGTCACCCATAGATTGTAAGTACAAATTGTTATAGTCGTATTTGTTGCAGCCGGTAATGAGAAAAAAATCTTCAAACTTGCACCTAGGCGAACGGACAGACATGCTTACATCGATATGATACTGATCATCCATATTACGTAGAATCCATAAAGCTATCCCCCGGATGTTACATCCGTTTTAATAAAATGAATGTACCTTCAATTTCACATATACGTAAAAGAAATCGTGTAGAATTCAAATTTTGCGATAATTCCCGATAATCATAGTTAGCCTTTTTCACATTATTTTATATAATAATATCTAGCGATTTGTGTCTTGGGCCCTAGGATCCTGTTGCATCGCTCCCGCGATGTTGTTGACTACTTTCTGAACAGTCTTTCAACCGCGGCGATCATCTGAAACGTTGTGATTTGCAAAATTAAAGATCTCTCCTACTGCCAGCAATATATGTTTCCACAGGCAATGCAAATGTCTTCCTACGCTTATTGAAACAAAATTGAAACATGTCGCACAGTTTTCCGGAATGTCAGTCTAAGTATCTTTTCGGCTCAATTTCATGCAAATAAGAAGAATTGAAAGATGTCCAGTTCAAAAATTTTAACATGCTATCAGGCGAACTTATTCAACAAAATGGCATCAGCTGGACGTTCGCATATGAAAAGTTGTCCAGTTTATATGGGAGTTCTTAGACATACAATAATTTTTTGTATAGCTCATGAAATCTTCTTCCGCTATATAATCAAGAGTAACGCATGTATGCAAGTGCGATGCCAAGATATCAAGCCTTTCTGTTTAAAGGTTGATATAGTAACACACACACACACGCACACACGTATAGGAACACATGTGAGAAGATCTTACTAAATTTCAAATTATAAACACGATCGGGTAGATGTTGGCTTGCCGCCATAGACGATGAGGAAACTCCTTTATAGGTTTTTATTATTTGTTTATTTCTTTGTTTATTAAATCATAATAATAATAATAATAATAATAATAATAAATAATAATATATATACAAAATATATAAAATGATTAATAAAATTAAACACAAAAACAAAATTTTTCTTATTTTATTGATTAAGGCGTGAGCTTTTTCATCGGCTTTGATTGCGTGGGTTATGCGGTCAACAAAATCGAAAACATCAAGTTGAACAGTTATGCTAAGCAAATGTACAAAGACGGCCGACTTTTTTTAAACTTTGCTTGAATCCATCACATATTAATTAGTAGTAGAAATGCTTATTCCACTTAGCTGAAATCTTTACATTCAACTAAGTAAAAGTGATTTCGAATCAATCTTTACATAACATTTCGATGCAAGATTGTTAAGAACTTTTCTATTTTTTCCTTGTTTTAATGGCACAAATGCACCTTGAATTCGAATACCGCGCTAAGGTGAGAAAATCGATGACATCAACTGCCTGCACAATGCTCTGGCGGTTTAATTAAAACGCATAGAGAGGTCCTAATAATAAATCGTACACACATACCGAAGCTGCCTAACATTTAGTTTTTCTAACTGAAATCCAAATCAACACTAACTTGTGAATGAAAGTTGCACCGAAGGCCTGACTGTAGCCGCTTTTGAATATTCGTGTTTCGTGTTTCGTGTTTTATTTTCTTCTTTTTCCCATAAAAAATGCAAAAACGCAGAAGGATAACAAAGTTAACATTAAAGGCGCACCATTCCCTGCCACCCATCCGACACTACCTATCCACCTATCTACCATTCAACTGTTCATCCATTCATCCATTCATCAGTTCGCTGTGACTGCCGCTTCATTTGCACAACTGCAACTTTAGTCGGCTGCACCATAATAACTCTTCAATTGTTTCCATGTTCAGTTTGCAACAATGATGAACGGTTTATTGTTGTTGGTGGGCATTGGAAATGAGATGTTTAGAGATGCGAAATCCTTGTTTGTAGACGTACTTGTTGTGAGCAACAATAAAGAAGTAATTACGATATTTCAAAAAACAAATGCAAATTTCTTAGCGATCACTATCATCCGCTATAACGTTAACCGCTTAAGATGCAAAAAAAGCGCAAAATAAATAAATAAATAAAGCACTTTTACTTATAACTCTAATGCCATGTTGCACCTATTCTTGCTGTAAGACGCGAAAGGAGCAGAAGGTAACGAGTGTCTGAAATTCGTTTTAAGATGTTTACAGCTTTCTTACGTGTATTTATATATATTTTTGTCTTGTTGCGGTAATGTAAACGGTGGCAAATTGTGGCAAATATGTAAATTTACAACTCTGTGAATACAATGCAAAACACACACAGGTATGTTTAAGATATACGCAGGGGATATACATCCACATGTATATGGGTATGAATCGCTTGTTTGCTGCTTGAGCGATCTTGTAGTTCCTTCTTTTGCTTTTTTCCTTTCAACATGCAATTGCATTATAGTATTTACTGTCCGTGACAGGGTTGCAGACGTGGAGTCAAAGTTTAGATGTGATAGATTTGTAACTTCACGAAGAAATCGGAAGCTCCGAAAGAGGTGTCAAATATTTATATAAACATATGCACCGGACTACCAGCAGCATATAGAAGCCTCGCCTACCTGCGATATTTTCATTTCTATTAATCGTTGAAGCAAAGTCGATTAAGTTGGCCTTAAGATACCCTTATTAACCGGATAGCTGTCGATATTAATTCTAGCAAAGCTGTAAGTAACTAAGTAATGCATTTATTAGCCGTTGTAAAGCGTTTGCAAAGTAAAAAACTCTGCCGTTACTTATGCAGATAACTGATGAATGCCTTAATAGCACAAAAAACATCAGCTCAGTAATTTTAGTTCGTAGTCAATTGTATTTAAATGAAAGACGATATCTATCGTCTCTCAATTTCATTATCAAAAATTTCATATACATTAAGACCGTACGTTTCATTGAAAGAGAATTACAACAAGTTTATAGCAAATAGTTAATCTATAAAACATATTCGAACTTTATGCAGATTTTCAAACACATTTGCGCACTGTGGTAGGTGCAAAGCTGGCAAATGTTCAGTTTGTTCCACATATTGACGTTGCTGCCTGCTGTCAGAGCTAACAAACAGCACACCGTCAACCGGCCATGAAATGTTTATTTTACTACTATTAGTTCTATTATTAATTAAGTATTATTACTATAATAAATGCTAGCAGAAGCAGTATGCAACGAAGAGAGACTAAAACTCTAAAGTGACGAGAAATAATAGCCACAGCCCGTTTGACTGTTTGCGGATAGCCAGCGTTGAGGCTTAATATGTCAAATAGTAGTCGATGCCTTTTGAATTTGCTTAAGTTAGACAGAGATAGGAAAATATAGCGTAAATCTAAGAAACAAGAAATTAAATATCGGGCACGAACGAAATAGCCCATCTTCCCACACGTTCGTGAAACGTTTTTGAATACGTGATCGTCCTCCTGCGCGTGGGAAGCATAGCTATTTAAATCTTTTCAAACTCTAGATAAGTCAACACGTTTCTACATTCTTATCACGTTCTCTCTTCTTTCCCTACGTCTAAAACACTAGGAAATTCTGACCTTCTTTTTCTTTTCTTGGTCGCACTCTTTTAGACTTCAGACCTAGGAAGGCTGCCGATTGTGTTCACCTTCGCTTTGAACACCTTACTCTAACTTGCTTTCTGCCGTCTGGCTGTTGTCTTGGTAGATTGCTAGCGGTACGAACGTAGAAGATAATGGCGGGGAACAAAAGTCGGTGAAGCAAAACGAGAAAGAAGGCTTGCGAAGCATCGATCAACGTTTTGCAAGAACGGGCAATGCAATGCAAAAGAAAAGTAAGTATCGGAGAGAAGCATAACTTTCTATACCGAGCATGTTGCCACAACACGCGATTAACTTTTCGCGAGGATGCTCGTGAAAGTACGCATTTTCAGCCTATGCCTATGTATAATTTGTATGTTTTAAGCCGGATATTAGCAAAAGTAATGGCGAAAAAATATTTTGCTTTTTTTTCAAATTAATTGCAAATGAATTTATAAACATACAAACAAGCGTCTATTTGTACACGTTCCCGTGCACCCGTAAAAATGAATGGGTACAGTGCAGTACCGTTGCCCTGTAGTGGCAATTATTATACAAAGAAAATTACAAAAAATGTCTGTGACGACAATGGATTAATAAGATAATAGAGTGAACGTGCCGGAGGCCGAACCAATCTTATCGTTTGCTGCGTACATATCTCTCGTGTAAAGTAGCTTGTTAAACTCTTGCTTGGCTTGCTGGTGTTAGCGCCAATTGCACACAGTTTCATAAGTTTTGGAATTTTAAGTATTGGAAATTTTGTTTAAAAAAAAAAATGGAAAAAATATATATCTGCATTTAAATGTATATTCAGTGAAAAGAGCGATCGAGTGATATGTTTGCGTGTGTATGTGGGCGATGGTATAATAGTTTGGTGAGCTAGCTACTGTATATTAAGTACAACAAAACTATGGATGAACTTGTTTAACGACATTTCATGCATTTCTTATACACACACATATATACACGCACATGTACATATACATGTGGATGTGTACGCGCATACATGAAAAAGCTGGTCAGTAATTTTGGAAGGTCGTTCATTGCCATCGCTAGTAAAGTTGATATCTCTGTTATTGCTCTGTTATTGCCTCTATTAGCTTTATTCAATTTTTTTTTTTTTTTTTTTTTTTTTTTTTAAACACTTTCTTCTTTAACATCAATGTTTTTATACCTTTAGATAGCGTTATAATTACATTGCCCTAAATTTGAAAAGAAAAATTATTACAACAATCATGGGAGTAGAATATAAGCTTGTTATGCCCTTCTGAATTCCTGGATTCCTAGGCCCTTACAAAAATTGTTATACACTGTCTTTATTAGTGTGAAATTCCTGAACAATTTATTCGTCGGCCGGAAGTAGAAGGGATTATATAATTAGTTTCATTTCATTTCCAAGATTTAAAAATACCTTTCAAATAATCAAATGAGTTCACTGATGGGGGGTCACATGGGAATTTTCAGTCGATTTAGCCATCTCTGTTATGAATGCCAACATTTTAAACTAATATATCTTTAGATCGATTCTCCGAGTTCAGTTTCAACAATCATTTGCTTAGGCAACTTATTACGGCAGCCTTGATGAAAGTGAAATACAGAGGTAAACGTATGCTTTACAAGCTCTGCAAAGTGCATTATATTTCTAAGTGCTTGGCAGAGAACGCTGTCGTCTTTGGTGGTGAACGTAAAAAGATTTCACTTTAAATTCAGAGAAATGTCATTAAACAAAAGTAAAATGGTGCGCTTCAGTATGCTCCCAGTACGAAAACTGCTAAAGCAACCGAAACTTAAAAGTAATGCACACATATCAAAAGTAATGCTAAACAATTAATCGCCTAGTGTAAGAGTTTCTGATGTTTACCTTTATTAACAGGCAGCAACAAAGCGGCAATGTAAGAAACTTTGAGAAAATAAACAAATAAATAAATAAATAAATAAAAACCCATAAACCCACCATAACACTGCTAGGCGCAACACAGCGTGCCGAGAAAAACTGGTGTAAAGTAAACAGTAGTGTACCAACAATTATAAAAGTAGGTTAAGATGAAACGAGTAACACACACACACACACCGTACGTGTTGGTAGACCTCCACGGCAGAGAAGATGAAGCAATACCAACAATTACTGCGGACAAGCTTTTAAGGGCCTGCAAAAGGATTGGGGACAAGAAAACTCCAGGCCCAGATGGAATCCCAAACAAGGCTATAAAGCCAGCGAGACGTAGGAGGCCAGACGTTCTCATGATGATGCTGCAAAAGTGTCTGGACATCGTCATACCGACCCCTCTGCCTTTTAAATACAATGGGCAAGGGAAGGTGGTGATAAAAAGTACTGCGCCGTCGTTACGCTCGACGTTAAAAACGCCTTCAATTCGGCGGACTGGGGGATTATAAGTAAAGTCCTCATAAGAATATATATATATACACAATCACACCGCCCGGCCACCCCAATTAATAGAAAACTCTCTGTTTCGCTCTCACTTTCACTCTCAGTTTTCCTATCAACGTCATGCTCGGAGTGAGGGGAGTGCATTAACCTAACTAGTCTGCTTGAAACATCTAAATGTGTCCGCGCACATCTGCTGCTCTGGTATTGACATGAAAGGCTCATAAAAATAAACTTCGGAAGTTAAACTTTGGTACAGATATGTTATACTCAGTTAATATAAACAATAGCTTTGTCAAATATGGATAAATTCCATCCATAAATATATCCATTAGTCATAGTCGCCACTTTTCTCAACTTTCACTAATGCTTTCTATCTAACAGATGCGGGGACTTTTATTCACCATATTTTACTTGAATATGTAATCGCTTATTAATCTAATGAAATTAAACAATTCACCGCGATTTCGTTATACCCTACACGACCTAGTTATCGTACAAGGGTATATTAAATTCGTACGGATGTATGCAACATCCAAAAGGACTTCAGATAGACCCAACATTAATTATACCGATCGATTCACAGAATCATTTTCAGAATAGATTTAAGCTTGTTCGTCCGTCTGTGCTGTGTTATCTGGTTTTCTTGTGTTTATTATACTTACCGCAATTTTTGAAATACATTTTAATGAAATTTTTTAGACTGATATGTTTTGGCCGAAGGCTGAACGCTACTGAAAATCCTACGGATCGGATAACAGAAAATTTGGATATTTCTATTTTTGTCCGTTGCAAACATATATGCAATAATATACAATCTACGGTGGTCAGAAACATTTACTTAAATACACGCCACGCATATTACATCATATTCATCAATAAATCAACCAAAATTTCATTGCCTTCCATGCCTGTTGTGTACGTTTGGTGTTTTGAATATTATAAAAATATGTTGAAATCAAGGCTTCTCTTTTCGATTTTTTTTTGTACAGTTATTGCTTGAGAGCGTGTTAAGAATATATGTAAGAACATTTATCATTTTTTTTTCATAATTTTTCGATTTCGTGAAACTCAACAGTAGACGACAGACAGACGAAACAACCGATCGATGTAGTAGTTGAAAACCAATGGAATCTGAAGTGAATCAAAGGACAGATATTGCCAGTGAAATGAAGAGAAAAATGAAGCTTTACATATGTACGTATTTTGTGTTTCGAAATGCATTAGATGTACGTTAAAACAGGCCGGCTTCAGAAAACATTTACTTAAATAGTCTTAGATTATTAAGCATTGCTTGTCGAAGAAGCCGCGCAAATATTACTTTCGCTGCATATAAACGCAAGGAACGAAGTTTTCTTATATGGTATGACAATTTTCATGAAAATTTTCATGAAAAGTACTTTTCATTTTCGTTGAATAATTTTTTAGTGCTTGCGTTTGTGTTTCTGGTTTCAATACCAACTCATTTCATTGCGGAGATATGAGCGTGCAAAGCAAAAACATTTACAAAACTTTTGTTTTGCAAAAATCTTGATTTGCTTTGTATACGCGTTCAACAACCCAATAGCTGCAACGAAATTAAAGTTACTACCGCAGTTTTATTAGGTTGCATTCTCAAGCACGCGCATCGCATTTTTTGTTACGCTTTAAGCTTTTCACGTAATCATAACACATTTATGCCCATAAATGCAATTACACATAAATATATGCGCACATATGTTCTATTGTATGTGCGAATGCGTCATAATACTGCTATTATCAGTGAATCTATGCAGCCTATGTTCAATAAGAAACATAACTAATTTTAAATACATACAATACGAAACCTGAATTCGAAGTTCGAGCTCTTTCGAACTTGTTTAGTAAATAACCTTTTTTTTATACCCCCCCTACATCACCTACGCGACCCTTATGTGAATGCATATAACACCTAGCCGGACATGATATAGGTATTCATCTTTTAATGAGCCGAACGTTCCTGAACTGGTGCTCGAATCGACTCATAATCGATTCGTCTTTGTCCGTCCATCGGTCAATGCGTCCACACAAATGTATAACTAACAAGTAGGCATTTTCTTTATATGTTTACGAAATTCTTCGCTCCAAGGACAATCGGTGTTGAAAATAGACGGCAAAAGGCCATTTTTACGATTACACTAAGGGTATGAAGTTATATTTAAATATAGCTAGCAAAGACACAAACCAAAATTTTTATTACAGAGCTCTATTAAGCCCTTAACAGAATTCTATAAAACGTAGTCTCAGAGGGATTTAAGTCAAAATTCAGTGAAAATAAAACTTTTGGACAATTTTGTTACAAAATATAATAAACAAAACATGTCTTTATGTGAATTAATTAATATTTGAAAAGTCAGTATTTTTACTCTATGTCATAAATGAGGTTGATAAAGCGAAAGTTTGCTTAGCTACTGTGGGCAAACCATATTCTGTAAAAAATCTGAAACTAGGGCAGGGTGAATCCTCTATTAATAGCCTTTCCAACGATGTGCAGGTTATATTAAGCTTTACTCGGAGAATTTTTTTATGGGACTTTGAAAATTGTCATACTTGGCATAGGTGAAATATTGAAACTAGGGCAGGATGAGTCCTCTATTAATAGCCTTTCTAACACTGTGCAAGTTATCGATATAAGTACTTGCATAACTACTTGCATCGATAAAACGTTCTAATACTTGCAATTCTATGATGAAGACTGGCACGCTATTAAGATTGAATAAATAAATAAATTTATTATGGTAAACACAAATCTATTTTGCAAACCTCTCACCATACAAGAGATAGGAGATATGAGATATGACGAAGATAAGCAAGGAATTCCATTTAGCCAAGCAGTGGAGAGTAGTTCCAATAGTCGGCCTGGACCGACTGCAACGATTTAAATTATATTTCAATTATAATTGCGCGAGTTAGTCTTTCAGAAGCCCCCTTTACATCAAAACCCAAGATGGGCTTGTCAAATATGTGTACCATCTACTGGTGTCTATTCTATTTTCCAAATTGTTGGCCGCATTAATTTTTTTCCTTTTTTTGCAATTTAAGATGCGCATCCCTATCCCGGCGAGTCCGTAATAGATACAAGTTGAGGGTAAGCATGAAAACGATAGCTGTTAATCACGAATACATCTAACTTATGGCATTTTCGTGTCGATGTTGCGCCATCCTTGAATTTTGGCCGATGTTCGTGTTGCTTTGCCCACTTTCCGATTTGTGTGGTTCATTTTTCTTTCAAACTGCGTTTAAGTGCAAATAGTTAGGAAACAATTTTATATCAGTTGAGGTTAAATCATCTCGCATGAATGAAGAGGTTTCTTCAATTTTAGAAACTGATGATACTCTTACTGTTCGTGAAGAAATCGTTAATTTGGCTAGAGAGAAGTATTTTGAAGGAACGCATTCATCGGAGATCGATGAATTGTTAACTGCCGATGGCTACGAAAGAATTAATGAGTGTTGATATGCACGGTGGTGACAGAAAAGCAACGGAGGTTCACAGCACAAAAGCTTTCTGAAGCCATGACTTAAATTGATGAAGTTCCGGAAAGGTTTCCACAAAATGATCCTGACAACGAATGAAGCGTCAAAGTTGCTCGGGCAGTAATATCCAATATTAACTGCTTTGTAGCTTTGTATTATTTAGAAGTAAAAAAAACATCTGTTCCGCACACTAGGATAAGTTTTTCAACAAAGAAGCACCAGTTGAGTCCTCTACAGAATTCAATTAAATTTGCTTCACACTTATCGTTTCTGATTAATATTATTATTTATTTGCGGAAAAAAATGAATTTTTTTGTCTAATTTTGGTTAGACAAATATGTACATATGTACATACTGTATTCGATAAAGAAAATGTTGGAACCTGTCATTGAATTTTATACGATTCCCTACAGAAAATTGGAACGTATTTACGACGCAAAGCGGGGTCTTGGTGTAGTTGACTTCGATAATGGATATAAAGTTTGAAAATAATTTTGCCCCATATTTTTCGAAATTTTGAAAAAGTTTTTTAAAAAAATTTTCTTGCAAAACTTTTTTAAGAAATATTTGTTACAAAATCCAAAACTCGTTCATTATATCGTATAGCGTTTAAATGAATGGAAAAAAAATCCTGCAATTCTCATTATTCCGCAGATTGCAAATAGGTAAGGGGGCACATCGCAAACTGTTCATACACATATATATAAATAAATAATATATATATATATATATATATCGAATAAGATGCATAAGTGTGTCTAAATTATTGTAATTTCAAATTACATACATATGGGTTTATACTTATGCTAAAGCCTACCCGTACATATATACAAAAGTGCACGCGTGTGTATGCTTACGTGTACGTGCATGTCTCTTAACCCAGATTTAATCATGTACTTACAAAAGAAACAACCAGAATATGCCTAACAATTCTGTTTTCCACAATAGTTTATGAATAATGCTGTTATTAGAGAACAATAGAAAAGACAAACAACAATAACAATAATAAGAGTGTGATAACAAATTTCACATAATTAGTTTCAATTAAATTACAATCAACAGTGAAGAAACAAAATGAATTCAAGTAGATGGAACAAGAAGCAAGAAGCAAGACGCAAGACGCAAGACGCAAGACGCAAGAAGCAAGAAAAAAATGAAAAGATATACATGAGAAAGATGAGAAGCTCTTGAACGAAATGCTTGCGATTGCATATACATGACTATTTTTGTATGTGACAGCGTGGGCAGATAACTCAGTTAGACCTTGTCTATCATCCATCGCCTATAAAGATGACACAAATACAAAATTTAGTCGAGCTCTATGAGCAATTTTGCAACATTTCATACTTCAAGAGCGGCACAATGTACTTTGGACATGAATTGTTTGTTAGTGGCTTAGCTAGCGTAGTCGTTTTAATGAATCTTTTAAAAATAAATAAATAAAAAAACAAAAACAAAAACAAAAAAACGATAAGAACCAGTTTGTCCACAAACTGAAAAATGGGAAAAAATCAAAAAAAGGCCAATTTTGCGAATGATTGCAGAATTTGTAAAAACCGGTTTATCCGTTACGTGTTACATTAATATAAACATATAACATATAAACTACATTTGAAGGAATCATTGCGCGAAAGCAATAAGGTGCATGGATTTAATTCTTAAATTTTTGTGCGTAAGGCTACGAACCAATTTAACTCATTTTCAGGCTTAGTATGGAGAGCTTAAACGTGATCTTTTTCAGATTGATAGCATTTTTTTTAAATAAAAAATGTGAAGACATGACTTACTTATACTTAAGCGGATAGACGAACGAACACATTGTCAGGCATTGGGGTTAAATGAATTCCCTTCATCAAGTATTTATATACCTAATGCGCGCTTCCGATGCCTGCCTTATATATATCGCATTCATCACTACGACCTTGACGTAGTAAAGATTAAAACTTAAGACAACACTTAAAATAGATAAGATTAACAGAGTCGAGGATATATATGCGAATAACTCGCAGACTACTACAATTCCGAAATTGTGTTAAAATATCATTCTTGGTCCATTGAAAAATTCCGGTCAACGACTGCAACAATTTCATACAATTACGCAAGATGCTGTCCAGAACTCGTGGGGTCACGGACGTACATAATGTATTGAAATTTAAAATTAATTATTAATGATTAACAATAATTTATTCGATGAATCGATTACTCGCATTTGCGAGAACTACAGCAACAGCCAATCCAAATGATTCAATTCGGCAGAGTCAAAGAAATGCAGATTAGGTCATGTGATGAAATTCTGCTCTCTGTCTACATGCTGTCGGTCAAACGACAATTCGAAAAGCAAACACGGATATGTAAATTGAAAACGTCTTAATAAGAACAACAAGAATTGCTGCAATAATTGCCGATAATCAACTGCAAGTATTTGGAATTAGAATACTATAGAAAGAAATCTGCATAATAAGCTGAGTAAATAAGTAACAATCACTGACCTTAAAAAACGCTTTTAATAAAAAAGTAAACTAAAATATAAAGTAAAGAAGCATTTAACTTAGCTTTCGATTGTGGAATTAGTTATTAATTAATAATCCATGGCTGAGTGAAGCATAAAGAACGGTTGACTTAAGGCACTCCTCGACACAAGGATTGCTGTATGCATATTCGATGAGAACGAACAGCTGTACGGAGTATACATTGCCGTTAAAGTGAGTACCAGGTTATTTATATTTAACAATGATCCGCCTAAGTGACCGATTAGGCAAAATATCTCGACTAACAACACTCAATGGCCGTGGGTCCAAGACTCAAGTGCGATAGAGTTTTCAATAAAGCCAATAGTCTTAGAAGTTAGTGCTTTAAGACGTCAGTCTTACAATTTACTTCTCTGGCTACATTAACAACAGTAATAATAATAACACTTTACAGTCAAGAGTAGTAGAATCTGAAACGAAACAGTATGAAAAGGTCTTGTAGTGTCTAGTCTAATGGCGGGCAAACAAGAACGTCACTCATAGGTCGCGATTATCTTTAGACTGTTTTAGTATTTATTTACTTATGACGAATTTGTGAGTCATTTGTTTCCATAAATATTTCAAAAAATAGTTCGATGGTGTTTTGCAGTCATCGCTACTTCTCCAGAGTATAATTGGGGAAGTCACACAGGAATTTTAAGTGTGTCGTGTTGCTCTCAATTTCATGGAATATACATGGAAAGATGAGGAGCAATTTGAAGCAGAAGGATCATCGTAAGTGAATAAAGTCTTCGACATATGCGCTGTAGTGTTAGAAGCATTGGAGTATATTGGAGTTAAGTGCAATTGGAAATGAACAACAATTAATTGTGCGAGTTGAGGTTTAAATAAAAAGCACAAAGTATATACAAAGATGGATATACTGGTTAGCGAAATGACGGGAAAGAGTCATTCATAAAATGCATTCATGGTGCTGAGAAAGAGTCCTGAATAGTATTCCGCAATAGTGAAAACAAGAAAAAACATTTTGCTTAGCGCGCATGTGCGCGCGTGTATGTTGACCGCTGTTGTTATTATTTCGCGGAAGGTTGCGAGGGCCCTCATAAATACATATTCAAACATGTTTGTACATTTTTGCGATTACAATGCAATTGTGTAAAGCTCTTTATGGGCGAATCAAATCAATTCTGGAATGCGGTCGTTGACCAAAAACTGGAAGCGGGTATATCGTGGAAGGTGACAAGTTTTTACAACAAACGTTTAGCGCGGACATAAGGGACAAACAAACGGACATTTGTGGATAAAGGTCTCACGTTTAGCAGTTTGCCACATCAATTTTGTTGAACAACGCAACACGACGTCCGGATTATATTCTGTTATGTACAGAGAAGGAGGAAGAATTGGAAATAGAAAAGTTCATGCTTGTGGCTAGTTTTTCCAATTTTTTAGGAAAGATTTGCTGTGGTGGTGTTAAAGCACTGGGATAGCTTCTCAAAGGGATTGATGAAAAGTGATCTGAAAGTACTTCTGTTTTTAAAAATCCTCCATACCTACCTACAACCCTACCAACCCTACACGACTTGTGACGCAGGTTAGATAAACTTCGTGCTGAAGTATGAAACACGCAGAAGGACTTGGGGTAGGCCTTTTAGCTTTTATTATATCCATTGATTCGGAAAATAATTCTGAAGAATCTAAGCTTCTCTGCCCGCCTGATTTCCGCCCATTTTTCTTGTGTTCAAGCTTCAAGCCGTCATGTTTGAGATACTTGGATGACATTTTGTGCAGTGACGTGCTGTGACCCGAGGACAAACGCTATTAAAAGTGATTCGAATCGAAAGACTTTTTTGAGCAATGTAACACCTTGTTTTAAAAGGTCAACTTATGGATGCTGTAGAGTGGTGTAGGATATCTAACAATGAGCCATGCCCAATCTAGACACTGGTCTTTTTACTTCTTTTTCTTTTAATTTTGTTTTTATTTTTGTACACTGCCTCCTTGTAAGTCTACCCACTTCTCGCAATGATGCTCCGATCTTTTTAAATAGTGCTTGGTACCTTTCTCTGCAATAATTACCAATAAAGGGAGTGACCTTACGATTTACCGAAAATCCCTTTACCTTTAGAGAAACTTTAGTGCTAATCGCTTACGGCTAGATCTGGGGAGAGAATGAGGTGGTAGAGCAGTTCTAACCGTTATGCGTAAATATTGGGAACCGCAAAGGTGTGACTTGGCGCGTTGTTCTACTGAAACAAATCGTTTTTTTTTTCAAATGTGTGTGTACGGCAAATAATTTTGTTTAATAAGTTCTTGAACGGTTTTTCCTTTTCAAGATACTTAATCACTATTCCTTCTCTAGCCACAAAAACAACCTTTATCTCCTTTAGAGCCGATTCTCGCTTCGCGGTTCAGTGGCTTGAGTGTGTTTCTATTTCTGGAGTATGCTGATGCATTCGAATTTCATGTATGATAAATAATCGGCACCGAAACTATAATTTACTGCATTTAAACTAGACATATAGAGCGTTCGAGTTTTACATTCGAACACATGTTTTGCCAATGATGAGCAAATGCTGTACACAACCTACGCTCAACTTGAGTATGCGTTAATGCGTCAAGTTATGAGTAACACGTTCCCCTGGAAGTTCACATAGCTTCTGTTATACCTCGTGAGCGACACTTCCGTCAGCGGTGATGCAGTCACGTCTCAATTCAGTTACACGAAGTATCACCGTGCCAAACGATGGTGCAGACAACCTGCATGACAGGGTCAAGCTGGTTTTTAATTCGTGTAGGCCTATTGATGTCCAAAAACAGGTAATTTTTGACAAACCCGATGCTCGGTTTTTCTCCATCTTCACAAAAATATTTGCATCGGTTCAATCAAATCTCAACTGCGCGTCCAACATGGCTGAGACTTTGTTGAAGTGCATGCACAGTCATCTTTTTCAACATCCGTAAACAAGTACTACCTTCTTTTTAGTCCATAACTTTTCAGGCTCTAAGAATCGCCAGAACAAGAATGCACATAACTTTGGCTTTTATAAACCGAACCATAAAATTTTTTTTGTGTTAGAGCAGTTGGCAAGCGTTTTACATCCAAGTCTTGACGTCCATTAGAAGCAGGTCATGTGTTCCTCCTTTATGCTCCTTACAGGACATATATTACGAAAGCTTTGCAATGTCTAGCAAGTGGAACCATACATTTATGACCCATCTCATAGGCATTTGGCAAATCGTTCTAAAGAATAAATAATTTTCTCATATTAGACGGGATAGAAAGCTACGTCCCTCACTTGTAGAGTATCAAATGGACGTGACAATGGGCTTGTTTCATTGGTGCAAAAGTGCAAACATTTAGCTGCTGTTGAAGTAAGTTCAGAAGAAGAGTTCTCGAGCAATCTCGCAATCAATGAAGTGATTGCAGACCAAAAGGTTAAATTAAATATCTCTAAAACATTAATTTATCGCTATACTTATTGACTATACTTATCTCTCTCCACTCCTCCGAAAAGTCGGCACAAGTTTTACTGGCAATTAAAAATTGCAAAAAAGGCCGACACTTATTACTGGGTCTTTACGTGAAAAACACCAATTCAGACAACAATTATTCGACGCGTGCCTCCCCTTTAGCAACGTTCGATTTTGACCTATTTTGAAGAAGGCATTTGCCCATAAGAGGACTTCAAAGCTATCCAAAAGGCATTGATTGCATATTTATTAGACAGAATGTGTACAACGTTACAACCAGATAAGATTGACGACTAAGCCTCATACAATGCCTCCCCTACTTTACTTGTTAGATCTTGTGTGTTTACTTGTTAGATCTATGTATTATTGTCACCTCGAGAATGATTATTTTAAAAATTGATGGAAGTTTTTAAAATGAAATCTAGTTAAAGTTGTGTATTGGCATCAGTAGGAGCTGAATAACTGAACAAATAGCTAAAATGATCACTACGTTAATGTGCATTTAAGCCGCAGATTGCGTCATTTGCATTTGTTGTAATAAAAAGGCATTCGAATTAACATTCGTTAAAACAAATTTAATTAATTGCGTACTGAATGTAACAACAGCAACGACGAAAACAAAACACAAAAAATGTACTAAAAACTTGAAATGAAGAGTGAATGTATTTGCATTGTGTGTTATGTTATATGTTGATTAGCGATGCGGAAAACACAACTCATTTGCACATAAAAAGCGGCATCTTCGCGGTCAAACGATAATGATGATCATGGAGTGTGATGCCTCAGTGAATGCTGGCCTCTAACTATGCATGCTTGTGCTTATCTATGTGTGCGTGCGTACGTGCGTGAGTGTGTGTATGTGTGTGTATGCCTACCTTTGGACAATCTTCTTAACACAATATATACTGAATTATTGAAAGGGTCTTTGGCAAGTACGCAACTTTAAGCTTAAGAGGCAGTTTATTCCTTCGCTACATTGTTGTTTATCGTTGGTTTCCTGCGACCAAGATCGCCACTGCCAGGTATGTAGTAATATGGAAAAATAATCTTTTTCTCACACATATATATGAAATCAAGTTTTTTTCTATACCCACCACCATCGAAGAATGTAGATATATTCGATTTATCATTCGGTTTGCGGTAATCAATTATAAAAATTCAAGATCTAACAATAAGTTTAAGTTATGTGTTCCCATTCAGATGTTAGTGTTGACACTTTCACGATCGCAAGAATTGATACGAAACTTGCTCGCTCGACGCATTCAAACAGTGGGCATTATCTTGTGCGAATTTTGGCTTTTCATACTGAAAGTGTGTAAAAAGCAAAAAAAATGAGAAAAGAGATAAAGAAATTATATGTAGCTCTACTTAAACACTTATGGTATCTATTAACAAATATGTCGTCTTATGAGAAAGAGTGTGGGTATCCGAGATTCGGTCTGAAATGAATGCAGCTTTCCCACTAAACTTTTTTTTTATTATTATTTTTAGCTTCGTTTCTTAATGTCAGGTAGACATAAAAATGACTTTATAAGACACGCCATTAAAATTAAAAATAAATAACATTTAATAATCAACAATACAGGTATGAATGTATGGGTGAATAAATATATACATTTATTTATATAAGCCATAAACTTCTTATGGAGTTTGAATCTGAAAGTGAAACGAAACTTTGGAAAATACCATGAGAACAACCTGCCTTCGAGAAATACTAGCAAGATTATAAGCAGCAACAAATCTATAAAAATATTTTAAATAAAATCGAATAACAATGCAATGCAATGGCGGCAACATACCAAAAGCGAAAAGTCAACCAGCCCGACGATCCCACAGTCACACAACAGCCCTCCTGCTAGACAAATTCAATGGCAATGGGGGAATTTTTAATGAGAAGTTGTGTTATAAACTTTTTGTTTCGTTTTTTTTTTCAACTCTGTCTTCGAATTATTGCCTCGTTTCACCAGCAGTACTTACGGACCGGTTTGCGATTCGTTAATAATACTGATGGCGGGGGTGGAAGTTTTACTCTTGCATTTCATTTCATTTCATTTCATCTCATTTTATTTGGTTTTACTTCTTTTATTTATTTATTTATTTTTGTTTTTTTTTTTTTTTTTGCAATTTCTTATAAACCTGCGCGGCTCTAAGTCATACATGTAAATGGGTACACGTTGGGAAACAAGAAGCAAATGCTAGGCGCACAACATGGATACATACATATATATTTGCTGCCGAGATGAATTGCTTAGCGCATAGACGAATGAAACGGATGAAATAAATGGCAACTGAATAGATAAGTAGATGGATGAATGGATGGATGGATGGATGGATGGTTGAATATGCTGAATATGCCATGTCTTTAGACGTGTAACACTTGTTGTGTACATGTACAAAAATTGTTAACACACGCTATAGTTTCTTCATCGCAGGTACATAGTACAATAGATTCAAATAGCGGAATCGACTTTGTATCTTTATTCCTCGATTGTAGGAAAATATGCATGTAATAAAGTGAAAGTAAGTTCACACAATTTGAACAAGATGCTCTATACCCATTATAACAGCGACGGCCGCACGTCATACCTTGCCATGCATTCATGTATGCATATTTAAATGGTGAAGTGCATATGTCACATGTAAAACGCTTGACGCGCACACGCAACTCGTACAAATAGAATACTTAAGTACCGTCATTAATGGAAATAGAAGTCTCTGTATAAAAGAGTTAATCTTAATCTCATTTGGACTTTTATACTACAATTAAAAAACGCAATTCAATCCATAGCTTGAACTACATTATAAACTGGATGAATTTACTGACAGCAACAATGATTAAATTTTTATCCCCAACAACACATCCTATTACACCATCAACTACATGCACTTAGAAAATACAATGCAGAATCTTATTCTTCATAGCTACAACCGAGTCCAGTTATTCACAATCCACATTTATATTTGTTAATGAAAGAAAAAATGCAAACTGGACCAGCAACCACCCACCTGCGGGTTGAAAATTTCTTTATATTTACAAAAGGTTTACATAGTAGGTGCCGGTTGGGAAACTTCTTCGTGCTTCGATTACGATTGGTGTGTGGCCGCAGTTATAGTGAATGGCCAATAGGTAAAGGCATAGTACATAAAAAGTCAGGCGTAGATCTCTTAACTCTTTCAACAGTGTCACCGTCTTTTTATACAATTAACGTGGGCATCCTCTAAGTGACCGAGCATGATAAAGGATGAAGAAAGAATAGGATTGAGTGTGATAAGCCTTCATAGGAGATGTACCATTACCTAGGTAAAATGCAACATTCTCTAGGATGTACATGCTTGCAAGATTTTCCCCATATGGGCACTAACTGTTTTACGTTGACTGCGTTGAAAACTTTCTGCTCATCCACATTGTGAAATTAATACTTGAACAATTACGTGGGATGATTTCTTACGATTATCGACAATAATCCCCACATTCAAATTCCTTTAGCTTTTGTTCACCCAGCGCTCAAGAGTTTGCAACGCAATAGTTTCAGAGAAGTCAACATGCGCCAATGCTTTACGTAAACTGATAACTCAGGGTTACCATATAATCTTTCGTGAGATTTAACCATTCTTAGTCTTCAGGATAGCTAGCTGTATGGTAATAAATCGCACAGAGATCGGTATAATTGGACGACTGCTCTAAAGAAAAGTTTTCCTCAAAAACATTTCGCAATATCGTTAGTGAGATCGGAATGTATGCGTTATAAGTCCAGAATTAAAAGAATTTGACTAAAAGGATTTTGACAAAACTGACTAGGCTTACAAATATCTTCCTTCCTGGTGATATTGGTGATTAAAACAGCTAGACGTCACCTTTCACCCAGAGAAATCAAGACTACCGGATTAGTCTAGCTGACCTTTCAACTCAATGTCAAGAAAAAGATAATAACAGGGAAGAAAATTATATTCGGCCATCACCGTCTTCTTCTATACCCATCGTCGTTATCCTAAAAAAGGTAAAAAAAGTAAAAAAGAACTAAATTTTCATGCTCTGTAATATGAAGTGGTCGAGGCTGATTTCCATCATTTTCAAAATGAAGATTTTTTTCACAAAGGCTCACCAGCGTTGACTTTTAAAAAATTTAGGTCACTTCCACACGCTTTTGCAAATTTGTAGGCGAGCATGTTTCCGACGGATACCACATAATTGGGCCGACGGACAGATGGACAGACGAATAGACAGACAGACTTTGGCGAATTTCAAATTTGAAACTGGCCAAGAATTTGTATACTTTTTCTCGGGTTTTAGAAGCTTGCTTATGTGTGTTATAGAAGTTTTAAAAAAAAGGGAAGAAAAACTATGAAGCTCTATAAAATTCGAGTAGTTGTGGGCTTTTTCGTCTACTTTTGTACTACAGCATCGCCCGTAGAATATACATTCAAATTTCTATAGATTTATCTGTCATAGTTTATGAGTAATGAACAAAAAACTAATGTTTTATTCTTTTCGAAAAACAGAGGTGACTTTACTTTGCGAAGTACAGTACGCGTGTCCTTTCATCGATTTGGCCCAATTTAGATACCAACCTGCGTAACTTCTAGTGTTTCTGCCAAATTTGAATTCGATAGCTTCGTTTGTGGGGTTAAGAGAATGCTTAAAAAGGGCATTACACAGACGGACAACCAGACACGCCGCAATCGATTTAGAATTTGATGCTGGTGAAGAATATATATACTTTGTGGGTCCTCTGTAGCTCCCCTCTGAGCGTTGCAAACGTTTTGGCAAAATGAATACACCCCTGATTCGTTAGTGACGGATATAATAAGATAGAGAATAACTTTCAATTTTTACATCAAACACGTGCGTGTTCCGTGCGCTACGCATGCTCATGCACTCTTCTATGCATATTTCAATACGTTACAAAAGATTGGCAAATCCAATGTATGTCTTCTGGTCTCTACAACGAATACAATTAACTCTCTTCTTCCTTTCATTTGCCGTAATAAGCATCAAACTCGCACGCATCGTAACAGGATAGGTATTTATAAACCTAATACATACTTATTTAATCAACAATCATCACTCGATAAATAATAAATAGAATAAAACATCTTGACTTGAAACTTAATTGTATTTAAATTAGGTTTTATATGCTTAAACAGTTAGTTTGAAAAGTGAACACGTTCCGCCAAATCAGATTTGTCATCAAGTGATGTGTGGGCTGACCGTTAGAGTCAACGTCAGCAATAAAAGATCAAGCTATTTACAGAAATTTTCAGACATAAGTGCACGAATAGCGGCGCTCACAGCGTTAACGGTACGCAGCGGCACATGACTGAATAACACCATATATCCAATGCTAATGCGATAATTGTAACGCAAAAAAAAAAAAAAGGAAATAGAAGACCAGGAATGATAGATAGTAAACGAAAATAAAGGTGAGAAAACTATGTTAACCTTAAGCGGGATTTCGGATTGGCAACACCTACGCCTTCTAAGAGACTGTAATTGTAATTGTCGAATGGTTTTCCCGAAAGACGGCACCTGAGCGTGAAACGTTAACGAATTAATAATATGCGTATTAGAAAAGTTGTCTCCGTTCCTAATTTTAAGCGCCAACTTCAAATTTGTTTTTCTTTATTCAAGCGTTAGCCTGCCTAGCTGCAACCGCTCATTGGGGGCTTGCTCATAACAACAAAACAAAAGAGACAGACCTGCAAACATGACTTTGTGCAGTGTTCGTGTGTTGGATTTTTTCTTGCTCTCAAATCGAAATCGTTTATACAAAGTAAATGAGCAAACATTTAAACCAATAGATAAACCCAACAACAATGAAAGATTTCGCGCACTTTAACTGTACATTTTATATATCCATTAATTGCTTCGTGTTCACACACTTGTGCATGCAAAAGAGACAGACAAGTTATAAAAATAAAGTTTGTCGGCCAGTGATACCACGGCAGTGGACAATTACAGGCACCGAAACTGGTATCTACGGGCACTTTTTGCACACATTTCAAATCCATCCTTCCCTGTCTATGTCATAAGCATTCATTCATATCTGCAAACACAGACGTCTGCGTTCATGAATGTTCGCATGGAATGTGTGTACATGTTTTCTTTAATTTTCTAATATTTTTCTTCTTTTTCTTTTTTCTCGGAGTGAAAGTTACAAAATTTCAGGAATTATACGTTTTTTCTGTTTATCTCAAGATGCGGCCGTAAGAATATATAAACAAAAAGACGCGATTTTATGCCAAAGGAAAAACGATTGTGACGAAAATCGTGACGAAAGCGCGCAAAAATCTATAAATCCAATAATGGCGGACACAAGAACATTGCGATCAATTTATCACAATTATTTTAAGAATTAATAATAGAAGTAGAAAGAGAGAGAGAGAGAGAGAGAGAGAAAGAGATAGGTTTATATAAAATACCTGTCGAACGAAGAGGATAAGGAGAACGAGGGCAGTTTCTAAAGGCTTTCCATGTTCAGCGGCTCCTGTATGTCTATTGACTATCAAAAGACAACCTATACTCGATAGGTCTTCTCGTTTGTAACACCGGAAATTATATATCAAAGACTCGCATAAAGTACATAAACATATTATTGAACGGAGCAAGATTCTGCATCAATTTAAACATGTTTGTCTGTCCGTCCGGGCACAAAAATTAAAACAGAAAGCTAAAACTTAAAACTGGGCGTGATTCGTTTATGCAAACCTACAAACCACAACTCACAACTCATAGTAGATGTTGGTGTAAGTCTCGATACATACATTTACGAAGACGCTCGAAAATTGCAACAAAAAGGAGGGCATCATCCATCTGCAAACGTGGTGACAATATACACAAATCCAATGCAAATATTTCCTAGAGTTAGGACTAACTAACAATCACCGCAATCGCCACAATCGATCAATCGACCACTTGAGATGCTTGCGGGGGACTCTATCTGTATTTCCAGCCTATGACAGAGAAGCAGTAATTTCTCATGTCGTCATAAAAATTGCTTTACTGTTTTCCAAAATATTCTGCTTTCTGATATATAAACTTTTGCATGTGTTCGCACTATTCAGCCCATAGTATTTTCAAGCATTCCGCTTGAGGCACCTCGAAAACATGGTGTTTGAACGCATCAACGCTATCCACGGAATTTATTCTTGACGCTTCGGTTACAAAAACAGAAGTTGTTGGGACGATCGGGTTTTTGAGTGTTTAAATCGCTGGTTGTCAGAAGAGATGTTTCAGAGCTCGCATTGTCATGATGAAGAATAATCAAACAGTTTGTTTGTTTGTTGTCTTTCTTTTACCTAAGACTACCAATGCGGCTTCCACGACACTGTTGTTATATGATCAGTCTTTTCGACAAAGCAGGAGGTTATTTGTTTTCGAGCCCGAACAACTTTCAATTCATCTTGAAACATCTATAGGGTCGTTCGGCTGTTTACTTTCCGGCTCCTGCGCACAGATCCACGATTCGTTACCTGGCATGATCTCATATGCGTGTTTTGGATTACATTTCTTAAAGACATGCTTGCAACAATCGAGACGAGCATCCTTTTGGGATTTTGTCAAATTATGGACGGTCTAAAAAGAAAAACCCTTTTGCATGGCCAAATCGTCAAGGGTGTGAAGTGATATTTAAATATAGCTAGCAAAGACACAAACCAAAATTTCTTTACACAGCTCTGTTAAGGCTTTAACAGAATTCTATAAAACGAAGTCTCGAAGGAATTTAAGTCAAAATTCAGTTAAAATAAAACTT
>KK499776.1:2174084-2227098 GCA_000688715.1 Glossina pallidipes
GCAAGTACTTATACCGATGCAAGTACTAATATCGATGCAAGTACTTATATCGATGCAAGTACTATCGATGATACTAATATCGATGCAAGTACTTGTATCGATGCAAGTACTTATATCATGTACGTTGCAAGTACTTATATCATGTACGTTGCAAGTACTTACATCATGTACGGTGCAAGTACTTACATCATGTACGGTGCAAGTACTTACATCATGTACGTTGCAAGTACTTACATCATGTACGGTGCAAGTACTTACATCATGTACGATGCAAGTACTTACATCATGTACGTTGCAAGTACTTACATCATGTACGGTGCAAGTACTTACATCATGTACGATGCAAGTACTTACATCGATATAAGTACTTGCAACGTACATAATATAAGTACTTGAATCGATATTAGTATTTGCATCGATAACTTGCACAGCGTTAGAAAGGCTATTAATAGAGGATTCATGCTGTGCTAGTTTCATTTTTTCGCAGGACATGGTTTGCCCACAGTGACCTTTCAAAATTTGCTTATATGTTAGCCTATATTATGTTAAGTATGGCAATTTTCAAAGTCCCATAAAAAAATTCTCCGAGCAAAATTGAATATAACCTGGACATCGTTGGAAAGGCTATTAATAGAGGATTCATGCGGCGCTAGTTTCATTTTTTCGCAGTGCATGGTTTGCCCACAGCAGCTAAGCAAACTTTCGCTTTATCAACCTCATTTATGACATAGAGTAAAAATGCTGACTTTTCAAATATTAATTAATTTACATAACTACATGTTTTGTTTATTATATTTTGTAAAAAAATTTTCCAAAAGTTTTATTTTAACTGAATTTTGACTTAAATTCCTCTGAGACTTCGTTTTATAGAATTCTGTTAAAGCCTTAACAGAGCTCTGTAAAGAAATTTTGCTTCGTGTCTTTGCTAGTTATATTTAAATATAAGTTCACACCCTTCAAATCGTCACGCATTCTTTTATATATGCTGCGGAAACTTATACGTAGCGTTGGTTTAGTCCCACCGTATATCAACATTATTTATTGAAAGTACAATTTTCGCCCGTGTTCCAAACAATTTACGAATTAACACTTTAGCGAAATCCTGGCCTCTGAAGGTGATCCACCAAAGAACCCATATTTAGGTATCCAAGCGATCCATTGATATCGATGTTAATCAGAAGGAGGTATGTCTGCTGATTACAGCGGGGAAGGCAAGACATTCCAGATAAGAAACATTTCCTGTCGGGCTTTTTTATACTGAAAAATTACGATGTCATGCCTTTTGATATATTGCGCCCGTTTCTTTTACAAATCGCATCAATTGCTATTGATAGTTTTCGCTAATGATGGTTTCATTTGACTTGAAGAAAACAATATTACGCCACGCCCAGCTGACACCTTCAAGGGGGCAACCATGAACATCCACCACGCATTGTCTATGTTAATACCTCGCCTGCACTGCATCTTGGTTTTTGGGCTTTGAATATCGTAACACATCCACTACGCAGAGCTCATAAGGTTTTAGCAGCCGGATTCTTCAAATTAAGCCGGAAAATGGAAAGCATTTGATATGCGGGTCGTTAAAAAAAACGTAGTTTCAAGCAGAAGGCGCTTACACTTTTATGCAGTGAGGTCGACCCAAAAATCGATTTAATGATTTCGGGCAGATTCGCTTCTGTACCAATAAGAATTTTTTTTGTTGGATTAAAATTTCATATTGGTTAGGACCAATGCTTTCTTTTTAATGAAAAAAGAAGAAGAAAAACGTTCAAATACAATTTGTAAAATTCAATATTCATTGCTGCAACTGCAGTGACAGAGCAGTAGTAACAACTTTAGACCCAGTTTGACATGCTCTGAATAGTTTGCAATGAGAAAATGATGATTCGTTGTCGTCGACGCAACCGCCGTCGTCGATGGTGATTTCCGAGCATGAGCTTGTTTTTTTTTTCTTTGTTTCAGATTATGTTTTTTCTTGGCATCTACAGATTTGCATGAGAACAAACTTACAAACTTACAAACCCACAAAAGCATTGTGCAATTGTTCATATATATATCTATGTATGTGTGTTTGCGTGTACGTTTGTGTGTGTGCGCGTGTGTGTGTGTGTGTGTGTGTGTGTATGTATAAATACATTTTTTTTATGCTAAGGAAACAGGAAGGCAAACTAAACTAGAAAACAGAAATTGCAGCAAACAAGTTTCAACATATGCAGAATATTTCAAGTCAACAAATTAAATAAATGTAATATATACCGGTATGTGGAGGCATCCTAAAACCTAAGTGTATTTATATATACATAAATATCTATTGTGTATTTATTTATATACCTACATATATCCACATATTTAAAAGTTAAGTTGCAATATATAACAGAAGCGAAAATTCACCCAAGACACCCAAGACAATTTTATTGATATCGTAGTATCTCGTGGTAAATTAAAAGACCGCATTTATTTTGCGGTAGAAGCCATCGTTTGGTTCAGTAAGTCAGGAAGTGGTTGTTGCTTATAGCTCCGCATCATGATAATGATGATGATGGCGCTGATGTTGTACAGTTGATTCACTCATAACCGTCTGTAAATGCAGTTACAAAGCGAAGAAAATTTTAATTTGTCTCGAGCAAAGTTTCACACGTCCACTACAATCTCACAAAATCGTACGTATGTAGTGTAAGCACATAACAAGCATATAACTATTAAATCCACTCTCATAAGTCATACGCTTTAATCAGAGTAAACTTAAATATGAGTACGGAATACGAGTTAGCAGCCGGAGTAGTTGTGCGAGATTGTGTTTCCTTGACTGTATAATTATATGACTTATTTGTCAGTCAGTGTAGAAGGCCATCGCTTGCCAATCATCCACATCTATATAGTACGTTTTCTCAAAGCATTAAAAAATAGAGAAAAAATACAGCAACAACAACAACAACAACTAATACGAAACAGATCACAAAATTTGGTGAAAAAGAAATGTTGTTCGATATGAAAACTAAGTAAGAAAAAAAAACGGTAAGCATTGATATCCGTATATGGCCGAAATTTTTGTATACACTACCTTTGTCCTACGCAGGTGCAAGTAAGGGCCGAATGATCGATTGAACACCGCATGAACCGTGAACTCTGTCGATTCGGTTCGCTTTCAATATCAACCTGTTTGCATGTATATCCAATTTCTTTGCCAAATTTTATACCGATATCTTAATTTTTGCGACTGACAGTATGTTTACACTACATGCATCCTCACACATATCGACAGACGGACAGACAAACATGCATTAACCGATTCAAGATTTGATACTGATCAAAACTATATATACTGTGAAGGTTCGGCTATTACAAATGCTTCGACAAAATGATCATACCCCGGTTTTAGATGGTGAGCATGATAAAAGCGGCATACTTTTGCCGGTAAACTCACGTACATTGAATTGTAAACAATCAAATGAAATAATTACCACAATATAGTGTCTCCATGAACATGTTATTCATTCGCGTAAATCCGCTCATGGTATCTTCAAGTTGGCTGGTTGGTAAAAACAGCAGTAAAGAAATATGGTTAAGCTAGAAATAATAATAAGATGCGTGAAAATTGTTACCAATTGCAAGCCAATAACGACAAATGTTGGTCAATATCAAGGTGGCGGTGAATCCACAAGATATACGAGTAGAAGTTGCCAGAATTCATAATTCGATTTGCTAAAGTAAGGGCATAAGTAAATCCCTCATATCGGATGCGATACTTGAACACTATTGAAATAGAATGCAAATATGATTCTCTCCTTCATTTGAAAAATTAAGATTGTAACGATTTCTTTTTTGCCTTTATGTTATTCAGCGGATTATAACTCATACAGATTTCTTCTATTGCGGGGCAAACACATCAATCGAGGGCATTGGTCAAAAAAAAGGGAAGCAAATATATAAGAAAATTGTATTCACTCCAGAGTGTATCCTTAATGCCCGTTACCTTACACCAATATATAAAACTTGCAAATATTTCAATCACTCCACTCAAATAACTTGGGCTCGAATCTTAGATATCCCGGCGAAATATTGGTACCATGTGATAGATGAATATCCACTATGATGCTATGCTATTCCAGTTCTTGGCCTGTCGTGAGCGTAGTTGTGGATACATGAATAGCTGGTGCACGGACGGATGAATAGCTGGAAGGCAAAATACTGCTTAATCAGCTAAGATCAATACGTTGATCAAGAATATATATGCGAGCTTCTAGGTGATAAGAATGGACGGACATTTCTAGAATATTCTTGTCCTTTGGTAGAGTGTATAGTCAAAACGGACAAAAAGCACTATTCGTCTTGTTCTGGATCTTTAATATTCATCATCTCAGAGGAAATTTGTTTCCTTTTGATTACTAGAGCCGTGTCTGATTGAACCATATATCTGAGCTTCAATTCTTAGTACGGCAGTGGAACCGAATTTCACATTTTTTATCCTTCAGTAGGCTGAGGCACGGCCATTTTTAAGAATATATGAAATTTCACTTATCTGCACTGATTATTACGAGACTGAGAACACCACTTGCAAGCAGGCGCATACGCGGACATTTCCGGATATTTCCATTCCACTTCCATTTAGCTCATATGAGAAGTCTACATACCTTACTAATAAAATGACCAAGTTTAGTGCGTACTTTTTTTTCCACGGTGGTTATAAATCAAACACTAAGAAGCAAGTAACGACCATCTGAACTAGTTTACCCGCTGTGATCCTAACAAAATAGCATAAAAGAGTAAATTTTAACATTAATTATTGAATGGAACGTGACCTCAGTGGCAAAACTGGAAATAGACGAGCAAACTTAAAACACGTTAATTGCTTTGTTCACGCACGATAAATCCCAGGTGATATGGGAAACGTTTAGTTAAACGGTTGATAATGCATGACTCAGCGTTCTTATACAGGCCAAGATTTGTTTTACGATAAGATTTCGTTTATTTTCATACTCACTACACTATCCATGATTTTTATCACAGTCAGACGACACTCAACCACGTAATATAAAATTACTTAAAAATAATCCGCTTGAAATGTAATTGAACATCAGCTAGCACGATTAGATTTGCTAGTTATGAATAGCACTAAGCAGTAAGCAGTCGTTCTCAAATGGTGAATGCAGACAAATAACGCAATGGCATAAACCGTTTGCTTTTTAAATTTATTTATTTATTATTTATTGCTCTTATTTTTTGTTTATTATTTTAATTTATTTGCAATTGTTACTATTCGAAGTACTCTACATTTTGTACAAATCCTATGCAAAATTAGATTACAAATTGTTCGGTCTGTACTCTTTTTTGACATGTGGAGACAATCGAAAAATAGATGCATTTTGTAATGTAAACAAATGAGAAAATTATATGCGAATTTTGTATACCCGCCACCTTTATCTTAAAAATAAGCAAAAAAAAAAAAAATAAATAAATAAAGGGAACAAACTAAAGAAGTACAAATGAAACTTCGATACTCTATCATATTCGGTGGATTGTTCAATTTTTCATGGATATTGTTGTTCGGATGCTCCAGAATTATTCACGAAGTATGCATCTCTTTTTCTTCCTTTAGAGGACAAAGGTGCCCTCAGTTTTGTTGCAATTCCAGTATATCCTTTAGTTGCTTTGACTCATCTTCAATACCAACTAGCCGACAATGACTTTGAACGGTTTTCACAAATTTGTAGACGATATCTTAAGTTTTGCAATTAAGAAAATATAAATCAAGGACAGACACAGAGGCAGACAGATGGAAAAATAGACATGCCTAGAGCGATTCATCAATTTATATAGAGAGGCAATATATATTTACTTTATTGAGTTTCTGAAGCCTCCTTCTGGCTGTTACAAAAGCTTTGCCAAAATGAATACACCTCCACTCTTTAATGATATCACCTCAATCCGCTCTGACACATATGCGGCAACACTGCTGCCAGACTAATTCGATTTCTGGATGGTACTAACAGTACGTATCGAAATTTCATGACATTTCGACCATTAGTTTGCAAGCTACAAGTGACGCTACTTTAGTCATTTTCAAAACAAGGAAAACATTTGAATTTCATTTGTTGCTGAAACGTTGCTTTTTTCATATAACCAGCAATTAGTCATTAGAGAGAGGACGATTTTGTTTTGCAAGCATGCTTTTTTTCTGCCAAACAATCTTATGATAACCTGAAGATAACTTGCTTCTATCAAATCATTTGGTCTTGCTTATGCTTAAGCGATTTGCACATTTTCGCATACATTCCCAATCTGTAGAATTCAAACTCGACAGGGGAGGGTTCTTGTAAAAACATATAAATATTTAAAGCTGCATATGAAGAATACAAACTTGGACGCATGATTGGCTGGGATTGAAAAACTCTATACGCATGTTGCAGTTGCAATATGCTCTTTAATAATCTTTAAGATCGTACCACCTGCGTCAGCCTTTTCTTTAAAGCCCACAAGTGTATTTATTTTCAAGCAATGTTCACTTAACTCGAACGTATCTTTGATTGTTGCTGGCATTGCATCCACCTGACATCTGCTAAGACTATGAAGGCTTTTATCTCGATACGTGTGAAAAGCTTTTTACTTGAAACGAACGCATTGCAAACCAATTTTTTAAGCAATTACGGAAGGCTGAAAAGAGAAAAGATAACTAATATCCATGTCAGGTCCGAAATAATTCGGTTTCAAAAACAAAGAAAGAGAACTCATATCGCAAAGCATCATAACCTCTTGAAAAGATACTGCAAAGACTACGAAGTAAATTCAGTAACTTAATTAAGCAACAACAACACCTATATATAAGAAAGTAAACTCTAAATTAGATAGTAAACAGTCGACCAAGGTAAAAAAATTGAATGCAAGACGAGAGTAATATGACGAACCAATTATTTATACCTGGTGTGATAACATCAAAAAGGTTTCACTTCTATAAGTCACATCAAATAATAGTAAGAAAAGAGACTCGAGCAAACACGTTTAACTATTTAAAACTTGATTACTTATAAGCAAATGGAATGACTTTTGGTAAACGCTTAGTCTGCAATTGATTTTTTTTAATAGCGATAAAAAAAGTATATTTTGTTTTTTTCAAACGACTTGAATTCAAGTACGCACAGGTGGTATCTTGGTATTGGAAAACGTGTGTATATACATATATGTTGTTGGGTATCATTTTATTATAAACATGTATGCATGTATTTGTAACATCTATATTACATATAGCACAACAATTATGGACGCGACAGGTTACAGGTTTCACGCACTTTTCATTTCTACTATATGTACTTTCATCGAGGGGCCGAATTGTCATCAACAACATGACTGTTGTGATATATGTTGTTTTGCGTTAGTGTATTATGATGCATATACTTGTAAAGTCGCTGATGTTCATGTTGATGTTGATATTGATGTTGATGTTGATGTTGATGTTACTGTTACTGTTGTTGCTATTGGTCTTGTGTGCGATAACTATTTTGCCACCATCAAGTAGAGATCGCGGCCACCAAGTATATATATACACATACGATTAAATATGTATCTATGTATGCACTTAAACATATTGCACACGTTTATATATGTGTAAGTAGAAAGTCTGTAACCTATAGAAAGCCAAAATATGCAAACAGTAGCTGTATAGCTGACAACTTTAGGTTTTTGTGTGTGTACGCGCTTTGATGCTGAAAGGTCGGTAGGTGAGTTTAATCGTTGTTATACACAATAGACGTTTAAGTCAGTACAATTTTTTCCTTTATAAAAAAAGCGTATTATATACTCTCGCTTATTTATATGAATGCATGTAAAACCGTTTATGTATATATGTAAATATCTTATATAACGCGTATTTATTAAGTTTGAAATGTTAGCTTGCGTTGTAAGACTTATTTTGGTCGTATGACCGTCTTTGATCATATGACGATGCCATTAAGTGCAAAATTGTTGCTTATATATGTACTCTCATGGCAAAAAAGACTTACTATTTAATTTCTAAATGGTAACTTGTCTTAATCATTAAAAAATGCTAAATACCTGATTCGCAAGTTCGCCGTATTCAAGCTATTTGTTCGATATCTAGTTATGTACTGTACATGCGTACAATGTATATACGTAGATATAAGCAAACTTGTCTATCGAATGCTCTTCTAATATGAGTCACATATATATCATTGACGCATAGTTAATAAATTTACGCTAATTTATAAAAATTACATCAACGTTAGTTCGTAACTCACTTACCTTACTTTCAATCTTGAACGTCGTCCGCTTGATTGTTTGCTGTTGTTGCTTTTATATATAGTTTTGGAAAGATCTCATCACCTTGTAATTATTATTTTTCTCCACCGATTTCGCGGTAGTATACAAGTTTAAGCCAAGAAATCACTTTTTCCTATCAATCCATACGCTAAACCGCAAATTCTCAAATAGCTCTCTTAGCTCAGATATCATATCATTTCAAGTTGCTTTAATTTAACTGTAGTTATTATGTATTTTAATTCAAAATATTATATATGTATATATATATATATATACATATGTGTTGTAAGTTAAAAAGCAAACACACTTAAACGCATTTAGCCATGTTTTTATCATTTATTTAATATTCGGTTTAAAGGCGAAATGACACATAAAACTGGAATATTTATCGTATACCTTTGAATGGATGTGTGCTAATAATATTGCATTATGCGTTCGCTTATTTGTTTGCTTATTTTGCGTATAATTTTTTTTTTGCGATTCTCATCGCAAAAAAAGAAAAATGCATTTACATATACATATATATGTATTACTAGACACCCGTGCGTATCTGCTTTTTTGTGTGTGTATAACACTTTATGTACACTGTCCAATGTCGGCGGTCATAATCTCATCTTTCTTTTTCAAATTGGTTAACGCAAGAACGCGAAATTTATGAAAAAATGTTGATATCCTTACTTATTTTTATGTTACAGAAATTTTTGGCTTTTATTTGTTTATCATCAAGACGACGGGAATAGGGAGAAAAAAAGGAATGAAGGAAAATAAAACACACTCAACACATTCGCAGCCATTTAAATCACAAGCATTGTAACTTATTTGTGTACACTCGACTAACAAGTCGCAGTATTGGTGGAAAAAAAAATAATAATAATAATAATAATAATGAAAACTACGGTGCCGTCTCACTTTCGTGAACTTGTCGAATGGTTGTTGGATATATCTCTTTATGAATAGTATACTCCTCGGATAGTGTAGGGTACAAAAAACGAACTTACTTGAATAGCATAATTCTAAATGTCTATCTATCGTTATATGAACAACTCGCAATTTTCAATGTTAACAATATTATATATATTTTAATAAATTTTAATAAATAATCCTATGTAAAAGTATTTGTTATATGTTAATACAATTTTTCTCAATATTATATTATTTCGCACAAACTCTCGCGGCAAGAAGTTCACACATCCTCTTCTTTCAAAATTGAAAAATATTATAAGCACCGCTTCTTTCCGATTTTAAATGTGGCCAAGACAACAACAAGAAGCAAACTGTTTTAACATTTAGTCTGTTTTTCACAATTTGTTTTTTTCGTTCACAGAGATGGCAATCAAATCTTCGGTTGTTGATTTGTTGAATAGCAGAAGAAGAACAAGACATAAAACACATCTGTTATTATACAACTGAAACACCTGATTCTTAAGCATATGTTTGAACAAATTTCTTTTATTATTTTCCAAGTAGCGCGATTGGAGCATTTCAAAGCGGAGAAACTTATTATTGTTTATTTCGGAAAAAGAGTGAAAATTGAAAACTTATATTCTTCTCTGTTTTTAAATATTTAACATTTTTTTGTATTAAATTATATATTAATAGTTTTCTTTAATTATTTATATACTAATATTTTTATTATTCTTCCAGGACTCTCACATTCAAAATGGTGGGTGGAAGGGAGTGCACAACACAGAATCGCAGTTATGATAAAGATATACGTGTTGAAGAAAGATCGGTTTTCAAAATCCCTGCATATAAATTGCAGAATTCTTAACCATATTAAATGTCTCAAATGACAAAAAAACCGTTGTATTTGCAATAAGCATTTTTTACAAGGATGTGTAAAATATATGGTCGTAAAATTGTATTGACCACAGATGCCGTCCCAACACTCCATCTAGGCTCTTAAAAAAGAAATCGCCCATTAAAAAAGCAGGTGGAAGATGTGGAACAGGACGACGACGCTATCGTATCAACATCAAAACGGTTAACCAGAGCATTGGATTATAATAATATTCTATGAAGGCTAACGGCTGTTGAAATGATGTGCGAAGTATTTAACGCTCCAATACCAATATGCCGGATTTTATTTTTGTGCCGGCTAGCACTTCGCGTTGTACCTGAAAATTCAATTGTGGTATACCATGATATCGCCATCACACATCTCACCTTTCATAGAAATAAGAATGTTTTTTATAATATTGCTCATCTTTCATTTAAAATATAAAAGCTTTTGTATTCACTTATTTAATTCCAGGTATACATGTTTTAATTATAATTCAATTTATAGTTCATTTGAATTGAATTTAAGCGTAAGTAGAATAAAAGAATATATAATAGAGAATTAGCTTTCGAATAGTTTTCTGTCTAATTTTTTTTTTTCTTTAAATTATTTAAGAGGTAGGGAATGACGGATAGATAATATTAAAAGAACTAAAAAGAATAATAGGATTATTATTTATAACCGGTGTAGGGAAGGAAGTTAATTGAATAATTTTTCCTCCTATAATAGTTTTTCAGTCCTATAATAGTATTAAAATTTTGAACTTTTATTTGTATTATTTCTTAATGCAATTTTTTTTTTCATACCTGCTTAATTATTGAAAACTGTGTAAAATGCGCATATAAAAATAAAATTTGTTTATAAAAAAGGGTAACAAGAAATTGTATGAAAAGAAAAATTTTAAATCTAAAAAATGTTTAGTTTGAATTTTTTTCGTATTATTTATAACTCAAATATCGCATATATAAGCAAAATTTGCTGAAAAAAATAAATCCATGTATTCTTGTCACCGTTGCAATCCTTCAATCTCTCAACCAAATCTGCTATGTAAATTACTTGATTTCTTCACAGAATAAAAATAATTTTATTTTAAATTCATTTGATTTAATTTAAAAAAGCATATTTGTTATTTAAAGATTTTAAAGGGCAATAATAATAAATAATGTAAAAATTATGATAAAAAACAAACAATGTAAACAAATAAATAAATAAACATGTGCACAAAATGCAAGAACAAAATACACGGCCACAGTAGAATTATAATACGACCACACAAAATTAAGAGACAAAGAAACTCAGAGCAAAATTCACTTTGCTGTACATTTCTTACGGATGCGCAAATAAATTCAATGAGAGTGAAATTCTATTTCTAATTCTAAATTCACAAAAATTTTAAAAAAACTAAAAAAGCATGGAAAATGGTTATAATGAAAAAAATCTTCTCTCATAGGAAACACAATTTTACAAAAGCAATGACGAAAACGCCAGGGCAATGGTTGAATAAATGATGCCAAGTAGGAAAAATCCAACTAAATCACAATTCCATTTGGAGTAAGTGGTAATGATGCTGTCATGATGTCATGTTTGTTCCCTTTCTCTCTCTTTTGGTTACTGTTTCAATACTCTCAATACTCTCTCTCAATACTCTCACTCTTCAAAAAGAAATAAGACATACGCTCGCAAATAACTATACCCAACTAACATCGCCCTTCACCCTCGCTTAATTCGTCAAATCAGAATTAACTGGCTTATCAATTTCACTCACTAGTTTCTCTATTTTTCAATTAACAATTTATTCAGCAAATTGGATCCATGTCAGTGACGAAAATCTCATAAATTCCAAAACGATAGAGTTGTCTTTAGTGTTCACAAGAGTTTTCCTCTTTTGAGATTACAAATATCAAGTGATTTAAATTCCACAATTGTTATGAGGGTGTAATCTGTCAATCAAGTAGCATCTGTTTTATATCGACGTAAATATATACGCATACATAAATATCACACCTTTGCGGGAAATTTTCGTTCGATCTGCATCGCTTATTTCTCGTATACATTTTATTTAAATCCTTCTTACCTATATTCAAATTCCTTTATACAATTTGGCAAGACCTTGTGAACTATTATACAAAAATGTACAAAATGAAGAATACATATATGCGTACATGAACACAAAGTATGACTTTTATATTTAAACAAAAAATGACTTTTAAAAATCGCAGAATCGAACTTCCGTCTATGCATTTTAACTGATTTTCAAATTTGATATGAGAAGTTTAATGAAGAAACACTTTAGACCATCGTTTAAGATGCAATTACAGTTTTAGTTTAAATTTGCAGTGAACTGTTTGACTTATCGTGTCAACTGTTCAACTCAATTTACTCATAGTGATAAGACCAAACTTGAGAGCATCTTTGATCTTCTAAGTAAAATTATACCCTTTTAATCGTGTTCACAAGCAGTGCATAGACAGAAAGCCATCAATGTGTTTTTTATTATAAAATAAATCTATCTTAAAATGTATAAAACCGGCCTTTCTACAACCTACTGGTTTCCGCTTTCAATAATTGTCAAGAGACTTTAATTCAACTGCCATATATGTGCATTTATAATAATTAGAATTTCTACTAGAAAGCAACTGTTTTCGATAGAAACTTTATTGCGACTTTTATATTAACAGTTTTACCGTAAAAGCACACATACAAGGCGATAAACTTTATATATTTCAGATGTGGAAATATTTCAACAATGAGTGCTGAAAATAACGGGTATGGTGTGTTGGGTTATGATAAAATGTTTTGAAAGCCATTACCTGCATATATATATAAAATTTATGTATATGAATACACATACATTCACACACACACACACACACACACACACACCACACACATCACATCTATATGTTGATTAGGAATTGTCGATCAATATACCCGGTAAATACCCGGGCTTGATAATCGTTCCAAGAATCTTTCCGCCTTGTCGCGCAATCTTCACTGTTTCCATTTTCTATTAGTTTTTACTTAAAACTTTTACATGTGCTTTGTTTCGAAAACTGCTTGTAACCTAAACGAAAAATCTGAGAAATATATGAGAAAAAATGGCAATGCTGTTCAAATAATAAATTCGGGTTTACCTGTGAAAAACTGGCTTCCCTGTTAAGAAAGATAATAAATTCTGGCTTCCCTGTTAGGTTCCGTCCATATTTCGCCATCTTCCTTAGTTATAAATTTCTTGTAATGTTGAGCCAAAAAAATCGAAGAAAAAACAGTAAAGTTAAGGGTGAGTCAGAATAATGCCACCATATGAAGCTTTTGTCTTGCTGTGTTATGTCGCTTCAGTTTAGGGGCGGTGAAAAACAATAGAACATTTGGGGAAGTTGAGGTAAGAAGAGAGCAAGATGTATGTTTACTAAATGATGAAGAATTCTGATAAGGATGTGGCATAAAAAGAAGCATGGCTTCATTTTTTACAAACTCAAACTGAATTCAGGACACATAAAATACAAGAAACTCTTTCAACTTTTTCTTAGCTTTTTCTCAGCTATGCGCTGACGGGAAACAAACACAAAGCCATAAACAAATCGTACGGCGTTAACAAGATGCACAAGTTTTTAATTGCAAGTGTATGTAAATTGCTGCGTAAGCACTCTTAGCCCGTCTGTGTGCTTCGCATTGTTATTATATTATTATTATTATTATTATTATTGTTATTGTTATTGTTATTGTTGTTCGTTACCAGTGACAAAGCAAAGTCTAAATATTTAATATGTGCTGGGTAAACAATTTTTTGTATTGATTTTATTGGAACAAGGTTGTAAATCTTAATATTACACTTAACTTATTACTTTTTTCTCTTTTAAAGATTAAATTTTTTTTTATTCATATCGCTCCGAGTTGACTTTTAATGGAATTATTGTGATTAGCTGAAACTCAATTATTTATTCACTTTTTTTTCTTCTCTTTTGCACAATAGTGAATAATTTTCACTTTCACGAAAGACAGCGGGAATAGAGATTGGTTTAACTGGATTTCTTTTGCATTTAAAAAATAGTTAAAAAAAGTTAAAGGGGGGGAAAAGAGGGCGTGCGCACAACCATTCCCATATTATACCTTTTAATGATAGAAACTTCTAAAGCTTAATACGCATAACCTTTCGTAATTATAGCTAAAGTGCTCTTATCTTCATTGTCAATAAAAAATTGACGCGTTCTGCTTATATTTCAGCGATCAGAAAGTGCTGTGACTGACACTCTGAACGGGGCACTTCTTATAGCCAGTACATTTAATTTTATATGTACGTAGTTGGTGACGTCACCCTTTTAATAACAAACGGTATGATGAAACTAGTCTATTCCTTACATATTATACATATTATATGTACATGTATACATACATATATATAGATATATCTCAGAAAAATGGCTTGGGTTTCTTTCTTAATGAAATCACTGCTTCTGAACGCATACATTTAAACGCTGAACACAAATTATATGATCTTTTCTCTCTCTCTATATATATATATATATGTATGTATGTATATCTTTCCTTTTTTCTCTTTTTAATTTCAAGTCAACATCACTTCTTCGTCTCAATGTACGCGCGATGGAAAATATGGAACAAAGTTACACAAGATTTTGGCGGCTTTAGCATAATTGGAAATGCGTTGTTATTGTTGATATTTTATGTGTGTGGGTGCATGTGTGTATTGTATTTTATTTTGTTCTTTTTTCTTAAATCAAGTTTCCATTGCTTTAAACAAAACCAAATATTCTTCTGGCAGAAAATCGCGCACACGTATGTATTATATCATCTCGCAACAAACATGAAAGTAACTCGAACGAGAATATCTATGTTGCGAGATATGTAGGTCGTGATGCGATGACGAAAGCAGGAAGAATTTCTAAAGAAAATCTTAAAATTATAGTTCTATTTCGAGTTGGTGTCATCTTTCTATATATATGTATATATATATATATATTTTGATGAATGATATTAGCAGATAATCTGAAGAAGATGTTACCGAATAACAGCAATATTCTCATACCAGACCTCGATGAACTCATCAATTTCGATCTTTGTAAACAATTCGAAACAAACTATTAAACAAAATTATTAATTAAATATTTTTAGGATATTTCGTATTTTCATAGCAATGGCAGTAAATTAGGTAAGGAGGAGATCAAAGCAATCTCATGGTTTGATTAAACATTATTTGCTCTCTCTTGGGAGCAAGAATTGACGAAATAAAGCAATATAGTTTTTCATTTTTGTACGATGGTATATTAGTTGTGGACGAGAGGTTTGTTCATTTTGTTAGAACGTTTGCAACGTCTCTCAGGAAGTTTAAAAGATCTCACAGAGTACACATATTCTTGATTAGCATAAAATTTCGAATTGGTTTAAGCATCTCCCTCTGTCCGTCTACGTAATGTCTGTTTTGAACATTCTCCTGGTCGCAAAAATAAAGCTAACAACTTTAAGCGCAAGCAAAAACAGTGGAAGCTCTTGCACGCAGGCCAGTTTTGAAAATGGTCCAAAGCGGTTGAAATACACGCCCAGAGTACTATGTGACGTGAGGACATCTTTGTTCTTCAAAAGCAATAAAAAATTGGTTTTTGCTCATTACCCATAAACTACAGAAGACGAATCTACAAAAATTTGAATGCATGTTTTATGGGCGACGCTGTAGCACCTCTACAAAAACGTAAAAACTCGGCCGGACCTATTCCTATAGGATGTCAAATATATATATATTTTTTTTAAACGTTAATAACGCACGGGGGCAAGCATCAAAAGCTCCATAAAGTATATAAATTCTTGGCCAGTTTCAAATTCGGAATGCACCTAAGCATATCTGTCCATTAATCTGTCCAGCTGTCCGTCTACGGGACTATGTACTATCTGTTGTAAGCATTTTCCCGAAGATGTCGCCTACAAACTTGCAAACGAATTTCAAAATGACCGAAACTTTTTAAAGCCCACGCCTACGATGCTTACACGTCTATGTAACAAAAACTGTGCACACCGTTCCTGTCGACGGTTTTTGGTTGTTATTCACAGAGTACAATACGTACGCCATATAAATTTAAATATAATTTCGTTACTTGTTAACCTTGTAATGTGGACATCGACCAACACAACATTCATCTGTCCATCTCACTTTTTGCAATCGTAAGCTTTTCAACAACGAGCGATTATTGACAAGGCAAACGGACGGAGGAACAGGATTAAATCGAGTGCAAATATTATGCCAATCAGGAGTCTCTAACATGCATCTCTATATGTTGCAAACAGAAGAATTAATCTTGTGTACAGCCATCTTCCATCATCCCTCAGGCCATTGCCAACAACTATTCGCTACGTTATAATGCATACTATTGTTGTCCTTTCTCTTACTTACTTTCTAAATCATATGTACATGTTTGTGCTTATTTCCCTCGGGTGTACTGTAGAGGAGAAAATTTAAATTAAAATTTAACGAGCCTCTTCTTACTTGTCAGTGTGTGTGCAGAGCATTGAGCGCTCCTTCGAGTACAGAACATAGCACATGCTAGGGAAATTATAGAAGAGCATTTGTTTGTATGTGCTCTTACAAATTTCATTAACTATTTTACTAAAAGTTAAATACTCCTAAACATGTTTAATCCTGCCCAGAACCATAAGAATGCTAAGAGTTTCTTTCGTGTATACAGCGACAGCCGTTGCTTCAGACTTTTGCAACAGCAAGATTCTAGTTGTTCGATCCGAAAATCGCGCCGGTTGTCGAATGTAAGTCAACTTTAAAAGAGCACGCCTCCTACAAAAACCCAGTATGTAAAGTATTGGTTGAAAACCAATTGCTTATCAACCCTTCAGCTTAGCACTGCCGGGTTATTTGATCATGTTGCTTATAGAAAGATTAAATCGATTATTGTTATTGTGTGTGTGCTAATTAAAATGAAGCAGAAAATAAAATTGACAACCTTTTCTCTATAGTAATTTTCAACCAAGTCCGTGTAATCATTTCCGAATTGCAATTGAAAAATAAGAAGATGTTGACTTTGCAACGCCATTGCTAACCATTTCTTATTTGAGCAAATAAAAATACGTGTGAGTTATCGAATGCATACCCACAATAACCAGGAAACAATAAAAGTTCCCTTTAATGTTAGTGTTAACAGAAAAAAAAATCAGTGCTCCCCCTGTTATCAAAGGGGAACGGAAATGCTGTCTACTTTGCTTTAGTAGAGCGAGTTAAAAATAAGAGATGACTCATGTTTTTGTTTTCTCAAATGAAACGAAAAAATGAATGCATCCCAACCCCACGTTGATACCGAATGTAAGTCCACAAATGAATGGAAACGAGAAAATATTTTGTTACTTCCCTTAGCTCAAAACACTAATGCGCAGAAAAGGTAGCAAGATTTTTAATTGTGTCCCGTGTACCCTTTTGTAATAAACAAGAAAATCGCTGAGGTAATAGGTTTTCAAGCATCGGTGCCGAACCTGAAAACAATCTGCTTACTCTCATTTTAAGAAAACCAAAGTTCCAAAAGAACTTCGCCTCCAACAAACGGGTAACCAGGAAAGGGAAAGTCTATAAAAAGAAAATCTCTTGAAAGCCTGAAAGAAAAATATTTTAACACATTTCCCAGCACAAGAGTGAGACCTCCAAAGTTTGTCGCTACTTCTCTGGAGATACCTTAATGATGTCGAACAAATACCGAAAGAAAAATGCAAAAAGATAATCGAAAGATCACTGCTCAAGTAAACGTATCTAAGTCGGTGATATAAGAGGTTACCCGAAATATTATTTCGTCACATTGACGACAATAGAACGAAATGGATTCCAAGAAATTTGATGAGCCGACCGAAAAGTACTAACCAAAAACACCCAAAAGCGATTAACCGAACGGTTGCCATTGCGTATCAAAATAAGGAAATAATTCATATACCACTTTAAAGAAACATGCGAAACACACGAAATTGTTTGAAGATACACCCACACATATTTACGAAAAGAAAGAGCAATAGAAGGCTTATAAAAATTCAGCAATAGGATGTTATTAGGAATACGATGATAACGAGGAAATTAAAAAGTTGCCCAAAATGGAAAACGTCTTACGCAAAGTTGGAAGCTCAAGATATTTGATTTAGTTAAGTTGGTCGTCGTACGTTTCGTTTTTTCTTTTTTGGCCAAAGCCAAAGTCGATTTCTTCGTACCGTATAAATATTTTATTAAGAACAGTAGAATTCAGTATATTTGGACCCTCACTGATCTCACGAGTTGTCATTCGACGGTTTGCTTCAATTACTATCTTTATTTTGTCTTTATCAGCTCCTACTGGCCTTTCAGAACGTAACGCAAAAGCGTCGAACGAGTTTTGTTTGGCACTGGCGTTCTGTCCCTTCATCGCCTCCATACGCATTCAATAATTTTTTTCTTGCTTGAACATCATTCCTAACTGGTCGCTAGTAATAGAAGTAAAGTATGCCGAACATGTTGCCTTCGAACGTCCACATTTGATAAGGCACCAAACAAGCACATTTGGGCAGAATCAAAAAAAGGTGCGCTTTCTTGTAAGCAATATTTTTCAAATGATATACAATTTCTTAGGCAATTCAGATTTAGAAAGGCTTCAAAGAATTCACAGTCGAGCGATGCAAATGGCGAAATAAATGAATCAAGATTTTGCAGAAAGCAAAAGTAAAATATGACTCTGTGACAACACACAGAGTTGTTATCTTGTAAAGGTTATCGTAGAGCTCTTACTAAACTGCAAGAAATTTTTACATGGCGAAGAAGTCGAATCGAAGAGGTAGATATTTGTATAGGTTAGAAGAGATAGATGTTTGATACGAATTAATTGTATTGTGTAAGTGGAAGTCAAGACAGTCCGTGGTAAAAATTTCCAGAGAGTGTGTTTCTTCAAATCAATAACGGCAATCGCAAGAGAATCAACGGAGTTGATCATGATAAAAGAGAGAAGCAAAGCTTATAAGGAGCGTGAAGTAGCTGTGGATAGAAGATAAAAGGCAAATAATGGAATGACAGAGTTTGTAAAAATTATTAGATTTAAAATGGAGTCAAGCATATTGAAACTGAAAACGATACGACACAGGATGAATAGGGTTTGAAAGTAAATGTAGTAACTTTACCTTTCGCATAGTATTAAAAAGTGAAAGACGTGAAATAATTAGTAAAACAATGTTTTCAATTAATAGCTTCCTGCTTGAATGGTGCAAGAGCAGCCGAAATTCGGATATAGTATAAAAAGAAGATAACAAGAAAATAAACTTGCTTCCCTATCAGCATTTCGGTATTTTAAATCATAGGTGCTATAAAAACGTTAGCAAATGCTAGTAATGGTGATATATATATATATATATATATATATATATGCATATATGTATATATCCATATATAAATTTTTGTTTTTAAGTGAAGTCTATAACGCTTTATGCGCTTCGCAGACCAAATAATAAACGGAGTAAATGCCTTCAATGGATAGAAGCCAAACGTTTGGTCGGTCGGGCATGAAAACAAGCTTTAAGGCCAAAGTGTATATTAACTAACACTTGCATTTCCAGAAAAAAAACTCGATTTTTTCAGGTTTACAGTTGTGAAAGAGAAAAAGAATTCCAAGATGTGTGCAAAAGGCATATTCACACTAAAGCGAATCTTCGGTACCCACCTTTTATAATTCAACACATTTCCACTATAAAATCAAGTTGTTGCAATATTCCTTCGAACAGGAAACCAATGCAATTTATAAGTTATGTGCTATACAGGAAAATCGCTTTTTATCTTTTGATGCAATCTGACCTGATATATATGTATGTCTATATATGTGTGTGTCGGTACATAGCTCGGATATATTAAGCATTTATGCAGCTCTCCCAAATAAAATTTTCAAATTTATTCGAAAGAACCTTTTTAGCTGACGTATTGAGCAGAAGATCTATTAATAATTTTAGCAGGACCCACTCAAACGGATCAACCTGGAAATATTCGTTGCTCTAAAAGTTTCACATTAAGCAGTAGGATGCGTAAAGTGCATAGAGTTTCTGATAGGCTCGATTTAAAGAGTGATGGAAATGTATATATGAGATATGTGCTGCACAAAAAATCAGACCAAACCTGTTATAGGTTAGTTGTGATTCCCCTCATACTAGGATTATCTTTGCTTATATAGAGTGTTTCCTTTTCTTTTTTTCTCGTTTTTTTTTCGTTCTATTCTATTATAATGAATTTTTGCTTATCCGCCTCACAGTAATGAGTAAAAAAATGATGATAAAGTTTGTGTTCTGCTTACAAATGATTGGTTGAGTTAGCTCTGGCAAACAACTGTTACATATTTGTCCTAATTTTTGGAAATAATTCCAAATGTTCACGTAATTAAAAACGTATGAATGTGGTAAAGTGATGTGGACAATGAAAATGATAAAAATATGAAGATAATTGAAACGACATTGGGTCAAGCAACAGGTTAACCGAAGTTAAACATTTTCAATGGGATTACTTGTAAGCTTATTATCTCGGTGTAGGATTTATAGCTTATGAGATTGTGTTTGTCTAAAGCACAAATTATTTGTTATTTTTAAACGCATTGTTTACCATCAGCATGGCCGTGGGACACTTTTGCCCATTTTTAATAGCAAACTTTACGCAGCAACTGCGAACATACTTTTTATCTCTCTGCGCCAATTTTTGTATTTTCAATGGACGTTAAGTTCATAATGGTTATAATAAAATTGAGTCAGACTGCCAGGTTATTAACTAAACATATATATTTTGTAAGAAGACTCCCAAACTTATATCTGCTTGTTATACATGGAATGTGAAGTTTAATGTACCCTTCGGCTGCGGGTATGATAAAAATAAAAACGAGAAAACCAGACCTGTTTGAATGAATCTCTCGCTTAAACAATACAATGCGATACGGCGAGTCATTGCAAATCATCATTTACCGGCCACTTTGGCCGAAGCTAAACAAAAATTAAAAACGAAATAAAGAGCGCAAAGTAATGCTTTCGGTCTTAGCTTCTCAAGGCTATTTATTCATGAGTCATGACAAATGAACTAGGAATGCTTGTTTTATGTATATCGACACAAACGCGCACGGACACAAATTAACTATATATATTATATGTATACTTGTATCCGCATCCATTCATACCTTTTGCAAGCCTTTAACATTGAATGGCTCATGTGTTGCAAACTAAAGTACGATAGTTTACATATTGGATGTATTTGTTTAAAGATACATATAAACGTGAAGAATGTGTATTCTTCATCAGTGCACGATACTGAGTAGAAGCAATATGCGATTTTTCCGCAATCGAAATTTGATACTTCTATTCACAGTGTTCGGACACAGATCCAATACGAAACTGAACCTGAACCTGAACCTGAATCTGAACCTGAACGGAGTCAACTATTAGGTAGTCTGAAAATTTCTTGCCGTCTTTCACTATGAAATAAAGTAATTTTTTTTGTATATAAGGAATAAACTTTATTAAGTTACATATATATACATATTTGCCATTTTGTTTAATAAAGAGTTACAACGTTTCAGGCAATTTCATTATCCTGCAGTGTATGGCAAGCAATTGTTGGTTGAATCGCGGTGTACCAGGAAACGTTGAAAGAGTACATTTAATGGATCAGAAATGATAGTCTTCAACTTTACTCTGGAAGGTGTTCTCGATCTATTGATTAATTGTTTCATTATTTACATGCTTCTTATGTAGTGAAAGTAAAGTTAACAAAATGCTTCCGTTAATAATAAATAACAAAATAGTGTAATTTAAGTCCCGGCTACGCTAGGAGTACAATGTAATTTAAATGGATGCTTATGCTGGGGTTATTTATAAATAAAATGAAAATAATGCTTGAGAGTAGACAAAGAATCGAGGTGGAGCGATAATCTCGCAATATTCTCGTATATGAGTTTACACTGTCATCTGAATTGGGGAAAGGAGGACGCAGGAGATGATAATCTGAGACAATCCCGACATTATTCAGGACTGTATGGTGGATGTCGTAATACCTATCAGCCTAGTTTCAAGCATTTTTGGCGGATGAGAAACGACGTATGACGTCTTGCATTGTCGTGATGACAAACAGCATTTTCTCGTTTAGTGAATTCTGCATCCTTGTTGCTGCAAAGCTTCATTTAATTCGGTTAGCTGTTCACAGTATACTTCAGAATTAAATGTTTTACTACCTGGCAGAAACTCGTAATGCGCAAACCCACCAAACTGTGCAGTAAGATCTTCTCAACGTGGATATCCGGTTTCGGTGTTGTTTTAGATCCTGCATCGTGCTTTGACGATGATTTATTGCCTTGCGCAATGTTGCATGGAATCCAATTTTCATCACCAGTTTCAATTGTCTTCAGTAACGGATCGCTTCGGTTTCGTTTTGACAGCATATCGCAGATACTAATGTGTTGTGTCAATCTAAATATTCAGCTCTTTTACAAATCCCACTCTTTTTATGCGACCACTAACAGTTATTTTGGATGAATTAAGTTTTTCTGCAACCTCGCGAATCGTTATGTCTCGATCGCGGTTAATCATAGCCTTTAGTTGGTCGTCATTAATGGCGTTTGGTCTACGAGAGCGTGGCAAAGCTTTCACTTCCTAAACCAATGTTGGTAAGCACGTGCTGCTATAGAACATTAATTCCCATACACATCAGATATTTCTCTGTGTGCTTCTCACCTGTGCAGCTCTTTCATCTTTTTTGAAATAAAGAAATAAAACAAGTCTTGTGTGGTGACTTTGGTTTCCCATTTCAAAGATTACACGTCTCACTACTATAACACAACCGATCGGTTTGAAAATTTTTTACAAAATAAACATAAGCCTGCTCTACACAGCCGTATATATATATCGTCCAAACTGGCCAAGTTACTTATATGTGAAATTTCGGGAAGATCGAACGCGTCAGATACGTTTTATGAAGCAGTCGATTTCAATACACAGAATTCATTGCGCCTGATATTCGACTGACGTTTAAAAGTTGAATATAAATCTGGAACCAATCGCCCAATTAACAAGTCGAGCGTCTCCGCGAGTATTCGAATTCAATTTCAAACGTAAAGCAACCAGCCTTCTGACGCCAGGTATAATCTCTTCGTTTCTTTATCTTTCCACTAATACATACATACAGAGACGTGAATAGTACAAGTTTAACCACAACTTTAGTGTAAAATGTACTCTTGGCTGACAACATTGTGTGACACGGCGCCAAGAAAGAAATGAATTATTCGAAATTTCTGCATTATCTTCTTGTTTTCTCTCACTTTCTCTCACCGACGCAAAAACATTTGAATGTGAGTTTGAGAAAACACCAAACTTCTGTTTTGATTGTAATACCATTGAGTTGGTAAGAGAGAATGTTGCTTACTTACATCGAATAATGAGAATAAGACAAGTCAACCGAAATCAAGGAAACTATTGCTTGTATTGTGCTGTAAGCGATTATGCGCAAAACTAACTAAGATTCATTTAAGTCCTCTAGAGCAACTGCGAAGAAAAATGGTAAAGTGTTCACCCTAAACACGTTGTCTAAGAAGAAATTATCAGGCAAGGAGACCAGAAACTAACTGAGTTAGTCTAAATGGCAGAAGCTTTCAGCTTCGCCCGAAACGAGGCAAGGTAGTGCACAATGAAAAGCGCATTTAGAAATCTAGTGCAATGGTTTGTGTGGGGGGGTATCCAGAGCTAAAATGAATACATTTCTAAAAAATACAACGAATCCAAGTTTTGGAAAGGTAAAGGCAAGGTCCTGATCTTAATTCAAGCAAAAATATTTAAAAGTTTTGAGAAGGCGTCAAGTAAACGCTTTGTGTTATTTGTGGATAACACAATGCATGGACTGAGTTACAAAGAACCAAATAGATAAATTTTAAGCATTCAACTGGTTTTTGGTTAGAAAATTTTTGCTTGGATTACACTATTTCCACTGCATTCATTTCGTCCTTTCATTTAGCTAAAGATGGATCTTCAAAGATACATTGGAAGCAAAGATAAAGGGAAGATTATTAATACACCATCGTACCGCAAGTGATGTCGAATATAAAAATTATAATAATAATAATTATAATAATAATAGAAATAAAAAGCTATTAAATAAAACTTTTTCTTTTTTAAAGTCTCAGTAAGAGTTTTCCTCTGCTGGTATGTTGAAGTGTTCCCTATTTATGCGTCAACGATTCTCTGTTCAAAAACTCAGTTTCGAAGGATATGACTTTCAGATTTTAGTCAAACACATTGTTCAAAAGTAAAATAACAACTCACTTTCGCCACTATCCCGCACGTAACAACACAAAATTTTAGCTCTACACCGAGGGGAAAGAATTTCTTCATTTCCCTTATTGCATAAACCTGAAAATAAAATAATTATTTATAGAATTTCTTCAAATCAATGGATGCGGCCGAGAAAGGTTGGAATCAATACAACGACATCTGCGTTGATTCGTTCACTTTCGTGAGGGGCCAAGACTCCTATACATTTTTGGGTATAACATTTTTATACCCACCACTGTAAGATGGGGGTATACCCATTTCGCTTTTTCCCATAATGTATATGACACCCAAAAGGCAGCTTCAGAGACCCTATAAAGCATACTTATTCTTGATGAGTGTGAAATTCTGAGTTGATTTAGCTATGTCTGTCCGGCTGTGTGGCTGTATGGCTGTGTGGTGTGTGCTGTTAGCACTCTCCTGATCGTGAAAATGAAGATATGGACTTGAAATTTAGTAGAAACATTGAAAGTCTTTGCACGTAGGTTGGTATTAAAAATGGGCCAAATAGGTCGGAATAGAAACGCGCAGTGTAGCGTAAACTGAACGCACCTCAGTTTGTTTTCTACAAAAATTTTTGGATTCTTGCTCGTTACTAAGAACTTATAAAAGGTAGAAGGCTGAAACTTTCCGGACTTATTTTGCGAAATACTCTACTCGTTAGGTCCAAAATGGAACTAATCGGCTTTACCCACAAGAAGTGACGAGTAATTAAATTTTATCTTTCTTCCTTTTATTGGGGGTTTATGCTTATTTATCGTAAGGCACTCAAGACAGAATGTTAAAAACTATTTCGTACACTCCCCGAATGAAGATATATTTTCTTCCTAAAAATGGGTTAATTTTTTCTTAATAATACCAGGGATATGGGTGTCAAACAAAAGAATTTGGAGAGACTATGCTAGAAATGCTAGAGTATCTGGAAAATATGTATTATCACGAAGACGAAGCTTGCGTCAAAGGAGGTCCTGTTCCAAATCTACAGCCTAAATTTAAGAGTGTTTTCAAGCAAAGGTAAAGATTCGAGGTAAAGAGCGATTCGGAAGCTGTCAGTCCTTCTGCCCAGAAATTAAAAAATCTGAATGAAGTGTTTGCTGTTGTTGGTTATGAATTCGAGTGCTGAACTATACATTTGAATGGCATTTACTCTGTCATTTCGCAACACGTGAAGTGTAAGCCATTCGACTCTGTCCAACAAAATATATGCGAATAAAGAGAATGCTGAAGAATGATTAAACATAGAACTGCATTTGTATGGTTCTGAGGTTGCAGATTAATTGCAACTAATAGTAAAAAAATTTATTATAGCAGGAGGAGCTTGTCCTGTAACATATTTGAAAACTTTGAACGCGTTTTTCTTAATACCTAAGACCACAGTCGTTACTACTTATTAGAACGTAAGGAGCGAGGGCGGGGCGGAACGAGAAAGCGGAAGAGTGGTTGATAAGTTAGTTCTCAGAAAATGTTAGCTTTCTTTGATCGAAATGTGAACTTTGTCATGCAACAAACAATATTTTTTAAATCGTAAACAATTTTGGAAAGTATTTCATTTCAAAAACTTGTATTTATGAATATTGTAGAGCGCGTTGAAATATAAATTCAGAAGATATTAATACATTTGTCATTGCTTTCATTCAAGCGTATTTTCTTTTTTTTTTTTGTAATTTTCACAAATTATTTATTCTAGTCTCAAAAAATAATTTTAAAAAAATTAGAAAAATGTCGAAATTTTATAGTATTTTCAATAAGAATTCGATTTTAAGGCGAACAATTCCAGAGTTACTTGCTCAGTATTGTAACCTCAATCAAAATCGCCCGCCTCAAGTCCGCTTCGGTAACTATAGCCGTCAACCGCACAATTGGAAACGACAAATGGAGGCGAACAATGAAAAGCGCAAAATCATACCGAAATTGGTCTATCTTCACAATCCCTGGAAGTATTTCATCACCAAATTAAATCTGCTTAAATTGCAATTGTTCTGGGATCGCGACTTTGTGGAATCGGAATTTATACGGGGCTCTAAGCAGGTAATTTATGCATTTGCAATGCCTGTGTATGTATATAATCTATATATAAATATGTGCACATATATCACATACCTATGAGTCTATCGCATATTTACATTGCAACCGAGGCCAGGCAAAACCAAAGAGTTTATAAGAATTTAGCGAACGATAGGAAAATGTGCATTCGCCCATTCCTGCAAACGTAACAAACGCACGCACATACCGCAAGCACAGTCTAAAAACGAAAAACTCGTATCATTCACAATTAAATTGATTGCATTTAGTTGATGATCGATGTCTGAGCTTTCAATGTTAAATTCATGTATTTTAATATACTTTCAGGCAGCCGTGGTTTTAACCAACATTATACGCAATCAGAATACAACACAGGTTGGGAGATTTACAACACCCATTGGCTTTCAGCAGATAACTAGAGATATGATCTTATCGCGCAACGACACACGGCTCAAACTGGTGCGCTTCGATTCGGAACACTTGAGACGAGCCATACCCATGAAAGTGGCCACGCGCCATAATTACGGTACGAGCAATTAATCTAATCGAGCAATGAGATCGAAAGCAAAAATGCCAAAACGAATGCCATTTATTTTGCAGGTCGAAAATTTTGCTTTATCGATATGCTGTTCGTTGGGCTACGTAACACCAAGGACTTTGACAATCCTGAGGAGGTGGTGGAGGTCAATGAAGTGTTGCGTAAAATCGATACGGAGTTCAGGACGCCGACCGAAGTGTTGGCTGTGCCGCATCGCATACTTTTCGCGGAAATTTTCATACGTTTTCGCCGGGACTATACACAAAATTCCCGTGGCTCGTTCGATAACGGCCAAGATAATGATTGGTCTGTGTCGTTCTATAAAATTCTTACTTTTGATATACTTAACTACGATCCAAAGCAATAATTTAATACACGCAGCTATTTGAATTTTTATTTTTTTTGTTTATTTGGATATTATTGAATGGCAATTCCATGTCAAAAATTTTTACATGTTTTTTGTGTGTAAAGTCTTATTATAATCAAAGAAATTCAAATAATAAAAATTCAAAGTGGTCGGACAAACATAAATTTGGTACAAGCTGGTGGAGGTGCTTCGTGCTCTGGTCAAATGTAATTGATAGTCAAAGTTTTGGTCAGTTCAGCCACATCGGTGACTTTGCTCATGCGTTTAATTTTATTGATATGCTTTTGATTATCTGCCTCGAGTTTCGTTTTCTTCTCATTCAGTAAAGCGATTTGAGCCTCGGCTAGAGCTTGACGTCGCCAAAAACTGGTCATCAACTGGATTTGTGCATCCAGCTCCTTGCGATGAGAAAGCGAAAATAAATAAATATGTAAGCAAAAGGAAAAAGGACGAAATGGACTTTGCACCTCTTCATCGAGATCGACATGAGACTTGAGATCTAGAACATTTAATTTAAATACAATCTCGTCGGCCTTAACATCAATGGGCTCCTCAAAATCACCCCAAGGGACGACTTTTTCAGATTCCGTTTGCAATTTTCTGCAGTTCGCAGCCAATGACAGCAATAACTCTCCGTATTTCTTCAACTTTTTGTATTTCTATTCAGAAAAAGAAATACAATACAATTGAGCAAAATTAATCTTGAGGGCCACCTAAAAAAACCGAACTTACTTTATTTGTCTGAAAGCAATGAAACGTAAGGATTTTAAGTTTCTCGTATGTCTCTTGGCGGTCCTGTTTCATTTCATTTTCAATATTCTTACGCATTTGCACGAAGTAAGCGTGCTCTAGACGCAAGTCCTTAATTTTTCGTTGGGCTTCGGCGCCTACATGTAGCATGTCACGCTGTAAATCGATGTGCATGCGAGAGCTTCGCGATTCAATGTCATTTAGTTTTTCTGATTCAACGACAAAATTCTTCTGACGCTCCATTAGCAGACTGACGCGTTCGTATTTGTGCACGTCAAGTGAGGCGCTTCGTAACGACTCGAGAAAGGTCGTCAACTGGTTTTGCAAAAACCTCATTTTAGTTATAATTGAGTCGCGCAAACGGTAACGCTTTTCAATTTCCGTATTAACGTGATCATCGCGCTTCTCTAAAAATATATGATAGTCGGATAACATCTGATGCTCGAACACCAAATTGTTTGCATGCATGACATTTTCGCATTTGACCTTAATGTTATTTGTGACTTGGTCCCTGTCCCTAATTTCATCATAGAACTCGTGCATCATGTCCGAAGCTTGTGTTTCGTAGAGCAATTTCGCCGTCTCATGAAAAGCGCGCATGGCATCTAAACACACATATTAGCGGGATTTAATTTTTTTTCTTTTTAAAAATTTCAAACACCTGATAAGAATTCCATCACTTGTATTTGGGTGGAATAGTTACGCTTGTGCATCTCTTCGGTGGCAATTATATCGTCGATAAGCAAAGCAATCTTATTGTCTTTTTGTTTTAAAATTCGACCTGTCTTTGTTTCCCATTCCTATAATAAAATGTTGTGTTAGCTTCGGATAAGATTTGTGCGATTCATTGTGCGAAACGCTTATGATTCAATACTTACTTTCAACTCTGAACGTAATTCTTTAATTTTAATCCCCTTACACATATCCTCCCAATCATGTTGAGCCTTTTTAGTAGTTTTCTTAGACATGGCAAGCTCTCGCTTCAGCTCTTCCTGCGGGCAAACATTTCGCATAGTACACACGCAGTTATCAACTCGTACATGTAAGACTTACGCGCTTTTCTAACTTTTTAAATTCAATTTCCCCCCGCCGACGTCTTTCCATGATTTCGGCTTTAGTAGGCTTCTTCCTCTTGGGCGGTGGTGGCGGTGGCGCCAATTCATCATCTGCGATGTACATGGGCGCTTCAATTGTTGCGTATTGACCATCCGGAGGGAGAGTAGCATCAGTAGCAGGAGCGGCGGCCATTTCAATATAGCTTTTACTGTTGTATTTATAATTCAATTATCAATGAAAAAAAGACCCGAAACGAATTGCTATCCGATATATAAAATATTTGACGCGATTAAAAAAATTACTCGAGCTGCGTAAATAAAGTAAAAAAAAAGCAAATAAAAAATTCTTCCTCTCTTGTCGCTTTTTAAGTACTTGTCAACTGCGTTAACTGATTTCTGAGCTATTGCTGCGACATAATCGATATAAAGTAATCTTCAAGTGTAGGAATGTAAAAATGTGTGAAAGTGTGCAAATGTCTGTAATTCAGTTCTTATCTTGTTGTAATAATTGTGTGGTTAAGTAACAGGGTGGTGGACTCATTGGCTTTACGGCAAATTTACGGAAACTTCAATGCGAGGCAAAGCCAAGAAAGAAAAACCATTTACACTTGCTGTGTAGGACAATTTCATATCATTTTCGACAATGACAAGTCGACGCATTTATCTTGCACAAGTCGTGCACGCGAATCCCTATTAGATGCATGCCATGTCTTATACAAAATTCTCTCAATTGAAAATAAAGTAAAAACTAATAAATAAACTAAAACTTATGAACACATGAAGCGGGCAAAATTAAATGTCATTATAGCGATCGTTTGTTGTGCAATCTCGCTCACAACCATGAGATCCAGTTCGCATTGTAGAGTAACTAATCACACAATAAAGCAGTAGGTAAGACAAACTGTGCTTCGCACAGATTTAGTCGCTTCACAAGACTCAAAAGCTTCGAACAGTACACAACAACAAGCGTTTCGCTAACAGTGCAAAATTCACAAAATCGCGTAAGTAGTTTACATCAATTATTTTTAATAAAAATAAAAGAAAATGTAGTAAAACCTTATGGGAAATCAAAATCATTTTCATATTTGAAGTAACGCCACTGGAAACTCAGTTAATCGCCTAATGAGTTACCGAGAGATAATCGCGTAAAGTTATTTCGCAATCCACATTAATTTATTGAAGGTCTGGTCTCAAATCTTCGCTCGACTATAACAACCAAGACAAATTTCAATAAACGGCGTAAACTGAGAGTGAACGGTGCGTTAAAATAATGAAAAGAAGTTTTGTGATTGAGTGCTCTTTGCGCGAACTTGAAATAATCAAACAAAAAACTTGCTTACACATAAACATAATGAAAATAATAAAAATATATACCTTAGATAACAATTGAAAATTACACCTGTTGTGGTACATGGCTTGAATTAGCTCCGATGGACTCGAAATCACCTTCCGAATCGATCTAAGCTTGTGTATTCGTCTGTCTGTCTGTCTGTCTGTCTGTCTGTCTAGTTCTTTGACATTCAACTGTCAGGTCGCAATTTTTGCGGTATGTTGAAGAGAGTCAACGACGAACGCTATTCAGAATGCTGCGGATCGGATCAAGTTTACGACTGCTTCTCATATAACGGCATACTTTGAAAAGTTCGTTTCTATATGAATAACTGTACTAATGGAAATGGTGTAGGGCATTTAATGGTGAGTCATATCACCAAAAGCCGCCACAAAAGCTATTAGCTTAATATTTAATAGTAAACGTTGAAATCCTTCAAAATCTGGAGCATTTTTAGCTATGATAGTTATGCTGTTCTGTTTACTTCCATTTAAGGACTTTACTACATTTTCTCAATATTTTCGGAGTAATGTAAAAATAAAGAAAGAAAAGGATTAGTTAACGAAGTAACGCTCTTGCGATGCCCGCGTCATCATCTTGAAGTTAGATGAAGAATGAAGAATAGGTTAAAGTTCGGATACTCTTTTCCCTTGCAATCAATTCCTGTTTACATGGAACAGTGCTATGTGAAATGGATTGACTTCAACATGTTCAAGAGTGTACTTACTGTTATATTACAACAGCAATATCTAAAAGTTATATACAAAATGAATACTTCCTCGTCTACACTTCTTATATATATTGTTCGAGATTGATCCGAGACGTTGCTTGCAACACTTTATTATGTGCTTATTAATGCACAACAGGCCTACATTTATTATAAATGAGGACGAAGATTGCCCCCCCCCCCTCTCCTACGATGATAGATGGAAATTGCAGAGGGGAAAGACCAAAATGCCAAAGTGGAATCGTTTGCCAAAGAAGAAAGTGCATTTCCACAACGATAATCTTGCAAACAAAAACTGGAAAACTGGTTCAAGTGCATAACATATAACTATTTTTGCTCTACTTCGTAGATTTCTTTTCCATATAACAAATAGCAAATAAACAAGTTGAAACGTTATAGTTGATCTACGCCAACCACTACCACACTCTACAACAGCTCGGCTGCTTTATTCATAAATTTCGCCTGGTTGCCAATCTAAGCTCTTACTCCTTATGGGAATTCTCAGAAGGGAAAAGGAGTCCGAAGACTAGATCTACGCAGCCTCAATTTGGCAATAAATTCTAAAAACCTAGATGTTGTTGCCGTGCAAAGGTTTAGTTTGTGTAAGTACGTTTATATGGGAGGGGTTTAAATGACGGTTCGGTCCCTTTCAAATTTTGTACACTTGTTTACTATGTCGAAGAGTTTTTTTTCCAATTAGATCGCTAAATTTCATCAAATAGGGATCTGTAGAATACACACAAAAATAATTCGACAAACATCAGACATACAGACGCACAGCATATTATTCAACATTAGGTGACATGGTTCGTCGAGGATATTCATGGATTCGCGTCACTTGACCCCCTCTAAAGAGCATGTCATGCAGAGTATGAAAAGCGAATTTTCCCAAAACATTAATATCACTAACACGATGCGAGCAGTAACCCATGCTAACGAATGTAGGAAAAAGGCACTTTTAAGACAGCGTCAACATATTCGAACATCGCTGAAGCAGATCGTATACATTGATATAGAGATTTTTGGCAATCATCATGACAAACATTGATGCTTCTGCTAAGCCCTGCAATCACTTATCTATTTTAAAATGAAGAGACAACAAATCTTAATTGGTTGAACAATATCTTAAATCTTAAACAAACACTTACTCACATTGAACACTTTTATGACCGATCGTAAAGATTAGAATTTCAGCAAAAAGTCAATAATTTCCTGCTTTCTATTTAGTGCGAAAAGGGCTTATATTTTTAAAATAACATCTAATACACTGCGGACAGGTACGATAGATACGTAAGAAGAACCGGGTTTGCTCCCTTGTCTTTGCGGGCTTTGCTTTCTTCTAAAGACGCCTAACTTGCGGACCTACGGGAATCGCAATTTTACGAGGCAGTTGTCAAAGCCTTTCGTCTACAAGTACCATACTATGCAAATACCATCCTACGAAAAGTATACATCGTTTCTATCTATCCGTCCTTCAGATTGTCGTCGTTAAATTTGCCACGATTCCAAAATTGTTAGAGTAGTTTGATCGACATTAAGCACAAGCGGAAGTGACTCGCTTTCGATCATATCCGCAACTGCGCGGAACGAGTAAAGAAAAGCAGTAAAATAAATCACAATTTCAATCCGTTATCAGGTCCGTGAAGTAAGTTCAGGACAAAAGTGATTCCGATAAATTAGCGGGCACGGCCTGTAGCTAGAAAGACTTTTACACATTCATCTCAGTGGGTGATGTGTGCCTCCGATTCGCTTTTGTATTACCATTTATATGCATTGGTAGTAAAAATTTGCTGAAAAGACTATGAAATCGAGTGAAAAGACTAAAAAATCGAAATTGAGATGCGAGAAAAATCAGACAAGTTATATATATAATATATATGTATCAAACGATCGTCTTCTTTCATACACACCTGCATTTTACATTCAATTACTATTGCATACGTGTATATCTATTTGTGTAAGTGTATGTAAGTGTATGAAACTATGAAAAAAACCAAAACGTATCGCTTTTCATTATGAAGATTGCTTAGACAAACACTATTAGTTCTCCCCCGGAATACTTTGAAAGCATGCAAAAAGAACGTCGACAAAATTGTAGGAAAATATTTTTGGGGGCAAGGTATTTTACAATATTTCGAATCAATGTCAAGATCACATTCAATGTTTGAATGAGTTATTACTGTGGGACAAGGTGTGCAATTTCGCGAATTATTTATGCGTAGAGTGGCTTGTAGCTCTCCAATGATTGCCTTTGACTTTTGTTTGACAACAGTAAGTAGAAAAAAGCCTTTCGCTGCCCCGTCACCTTACGTTCTACTCATGCACGACCTTTAGGTTACTGGCGGCAATATGTGTACTCTTGATTGATAAAAAATTTGCTGTCGTTTTTTTTTCTTTTTTTTCATCATCGTAGGGTAATTTTTACAGAAATGAACACTTGTCCAAATATGTTAATATTTAAATAACTTTGTTTAGAGAAAAGCTGCAAGTATTCCCTTAACCGTTAATGCTGTGCGTCAACAACTTATTAAACAAAGCTTGCCGAACCGGTTGTGGAGGAGTAATACGCATATAAAAATATAAATAAACGCAATAGAGGCGAAAAAAGACGTCAATAAATGCCAAATGGAGCCGACGCATCATGTAGATCCGTAAGTAATTGGATATCATTATTGTTCACATATAAATCTATGCATGGTGTTCGTTGGTACACGCCATAGGAAGCTAATTAAAAAGTATACAGAGCAGAAGTGAGAAATATTTAATTCTTTAGCATATGTATATATATACTTGCCTAAGCTCACCTCGCTGTTCTCCATTGTCCATATACATTTGCCGTGATTTCGTAGAGGGCTTTTTATACCCTACTCTGTTTGTGGTGAGAGTATCACTTGCTTGGTATGCTACCTGTAGGGGGACTAGATATACACATATTTTTTAAATGTATATACTGGGTCGCTTTAAGTTTGTCGGATTGTCTGTCCGATGCCTGTCTGCTAAACCTACAACTAGTATATTTTGAAATATTTTAATGACAAGTGATACACTGATCTCCTCCCATGTTCAGATTGCAAGTGTCCATTCTTGACACCACTTTGAATATAAGGTAGAAGGCTAAGACAGGTGTGTCACTATATGGCAGCAAAATGTAATTCTTGATATTTTTTAACGAAAATAGTAGAGCAATGTATAGGACTGAATGGCCGGCATTGCCCAACACTGACGTTCTTACTTGTTCTTATGGTGTTTCAAAAAGTGTATCTGTTGTATTTACCTTAAGCGACTGTTTCTGTACCAACGTTTGCATTATTTTATAAAACAGTTTACCGAGTTTACATTTATTCTTCGACGAAATCGCTTCACTTATAACTTCGTAAACGGGAATTCAGCGTTACTTAATGAACGCCTTTTGTGACTGTCTTATGCAGTAGCGAGTTACTTTTTAAACAGGTTAAAACGCTATAGTCGAACAAAGTCGACAATCAGATATCCTACATCAAATTCGGCATAAATGAGCCGTTATATGAGAAGTGCACGCAAAAAAGTTCCGGCCGAATTCATTCAAAATTTCTTCAAAGTCGAAGCATAAAAACCTAAGGCAAACATACAGATTTAAGTCGATTCAGAAAATGATTATGAATCATTTGGGTTTAATAAAACATGCGTGGCGTGCGTGAAAGCTATAAGAAATTTAAAAAAAATTACTTTATAGTAGTTTTGTTACCTTTGGGAAAGAATGGAAACAATGCGAGAGAAGATTAGCGTGAGGAAAGCGATCGCGATATCGGGTCCTCACGAACCTTTCGGTAATCAGCGTTCCGTCAGCTGAAGCTAATTCCCAAGAGAGGAAAGCATTACTTGTAACTTTGTTGGGAAAAATGTACTCCATAAAGTTTCTCATGTTCCCAAGGCATAAATAAGTTTATTTTCTTACAGTTATATAGGATTTCTCGATATGTTATGTTCGATACTTTAAAGAATCATGACAATCTTGACTGATAATGATTTATGGCATTTCTATAAAATACAAAATTTTTTATATTTTTTTTAAAGGAAAATTGCCAGGTAACGTTTATTTTTTTCAAACTCTCTTAGATTTATATACCAACTTATCACAGTAAATGTGATTGATTGGAACTCGCATCCATGGGATTTCTTTATACAAATGTGGATCTGATATATTTCGGTGGCGTCGTTGATCTATATTTCAAATATTCTTTTGTATTATGTTTGTGCGTTTGTATGTAACCCGTAGAAGGGCTTAAGATAGACCTAGCTTTTGTTATACCGATCGATTCAGAAACATAGTCTGTCATAATCTAAGCCTGTCTGTCCGTTTGTCCGTCTGATGTTTGTCCATGTAAAGTTGTGTTCAAGCTACAGGACGCAATTTTGATGATATTTTCGTGAAATTTTGTACACTGACGTGCTTTGACTCAACGACGAATGCTATTGAAAAGGGTTTGGATTGGCCCACTTCGTTCGAGCACTCCCCTCCCTGAAATTAATGCATAACTTTTCGTATGTAGTGTAGGCCTTGCCCGACTATAATTCTCTGTTGTTTTTTCTTAAATAAATGACCCATGTTTGATGTTGCCTTAGCTTTAATATTCAGTCAGAATTCCATGTTAAGTCTTTTTTGAAAAATGCGTTGCAAAGATTTCAATTAGAATATTTAGTATGTACGCTATGTCTCAGGCAGCAAGTAGTTTTTTTCTTTTTTTTTTTTCGAGAAGAAGAATCGGCCAAAGTCTGGCATAGACTTTACACAGTCCACACTGTTGAAAGTTAACATTTCTGTTAACTGCATGGAAGGGTTCGTTCAAGATTGTCAACTGTAATGGGAATGAAAGGATACACATATATAAATGGAATGATAAAAATGTCCATTGAAAATACTTTACAGTTCATTGGTAAGATTTGAAAGACAGCTTTAGGCGCTTTCACGTTAATTAAGTTGCGTCAGAGGTGTTATTAAATACTTTATAAGTACTTATTGTGTCGTTTTTTATGGCCTATACCTCGAGTAAAGGATTGAGTTCTCCATTAGCTAGAAAGTTGATTTTCATATACGCGTGCTATAGAACTACTTTAAATACACACTAGTTATGGCCACTAATTCGAGATGTATTAAGTTATACCAATTGTTTTGCCCTTTTCGCAAAAAGTGAAAATGAAAAAAAACGAAAAGAAAAACAAACCAAACAAATATATGTAATGAATGTCGGACGATAGCGTAGTCTCCATTATCTACGTTCATATCCTACAAATATTATCACACTTTAAAGGACACGCATTAGACGGAAAGCAATAGTTAACAGATGCCGGCAGTGATGGGTGTTCAAGATTCGTGAGAGAGCTGTACGAGCATCAGCTTGCGCATACACTTACGAATGTTTAAATATTCAAATATTTACAAATGCAAATATTTAAACACGTTATAAGCAATTTGAAGTGTTTACATAGTTATATGCAATTCATGTGTGGGTTGAGATTCGCACGCGACTTTTGTAAATCAAAATGAATGCACTCTAGCGATTATTATTGCTCTGTTACTATATAAACATGTGTCGACGCCAAGATCATATAAACGTCACTGGAAAATTTCTCGTTTGTGTATGTGTTTGTGTATGTGTGTATGATTACAATAACTGTGTAGTTTCACGTAATTATTTTAAATTATCTTTCATTAGCAAACGTTAAGTTTTTATTAGATTTTCCCCTCTTTTCTTTCGTCATATTATATATGTCGGCCTATGATAGTGAAGACATTGTTGAGACGGAACCTCTTTCATGGAAATTTTGGAAAAAACGTCGCTACATTGTAGTTTTGTTGGCATTTTTCGGTTTCTTTAACGTCTACTCGTTACGTGTCAACCTGAGCGTCGCAATCGTAGCCATGACGGAGAATCGTACCGTCATTAATGAGCAGGGCGAAGAAACATGGGAGCAAGACTTCCCATGGGACTCGAAACAAAAAGGATTAATATTGAGTTCATTCTTTTACGGCTACATTCTAACTCAGTTTATTGGAGGCTTTATTGGCGCCAAAATCGGTGGCAATCTGGTAAGTAATGCTAGGAGATTTTCACTCAGCATTTTTATCTTCTTCACACATTTCATTGTTAATTGTTAATAGGTCTTTGGCATCGGTATTGGTACCACAGCAATACTAACACTCTTCACACCCCTGGCTGCCAAACACAGTCTGGAATTATTGTTAGCCGTGCGAATTATTGAAGGTATATTTGAGGTAACCAGCAATCTAAAGAATGTAATAACTAATGTTCGCACAAAAAAAGAACGCATACACACGAACATAATCACTTATGAATCGTTTTATGAAATATTAACGATTTCCAATTGTTTGTCTGCTTCGATTTGTGTGGGACTTACTCAAGCGGAAAATCTAATAGCTTTGGCAATGAGATCTTTAAGAACTGTACTCTGACCGTGTGATCGGTCATTAGTCATAGGCGAAAACAATCTGCTTTCTTGCCATAGTTCTTGTGCCGAATTTGATAATCCGTAGCAATAGTGCCCTCCCTTGGCAACATAACCCTTCAATAACAAATTTGTTATAATATACGGTTAAGTCATCACGGAATGAAAATAAAATAAATTCCAGGTGACTGTTGACGTCTCTACGATGTGATCGTAGAGACGTGCTTAAAATGTATGCTGTGAGTGTAATTTATCGATGGTTTGTCACAATTACGCTGAGCACTCTTTCAGCCCAAGTGAAAATTGTGCGAAAATTAAAAATTTCTTCTTTCTTTGTTTTTATACACAACCCAGGGAGTAACATTTCCTTGTATACATGCGGTCTGGGCACGTTGGTCGCCGCCACTCGAACGTTCGCGCATGGCTTCGATTGCGTTTGCCGGCAACTATGCAGGCACCGTAATAGCCATGCCATCTTCGGGTTTACTAGCAACAACCTACGGTTGGGAGAGTGTCTTCTATGTTTTCGGTACAATTGGTTGCATATGGTTCATATTATGGATGGCCATCGTACGTGCCGAACCCAGCAAAGATCGACATTGTTCAGCCGATGAACGCCATTACATAGAAAATAAAATTGGCAGTAAAGGACACAACAATGTTACACATCCGTGGAAAGCGATTTTCACTTCGCCGCCCTTCTATGCAATTATTGCTTCACATTTTTCTGAAAACTGGGGTTTTTATACCTTGCTCACGCAATTACCATCGTTTCTGAGAGGTAAGAAAATATAAATAGACGAAAATAAGTAGAAGGAATTTTTAAGGAGAAGGATCGCGACTTTCAGATACCCTGGACTTTAATTTAGATAAGACAGGCTTTCTGTCGGCTGTTCCGTATTTGGCTATGGGCATACTGTTGGGTGTCTCCGGTTATTTAGCTGACTGGCTTCAGGTCAAAGGCTACCTGACTACAACACAAGTTCGTCGTTATTTTAATTGCGGAGCTTTTCTCGCCCAAACAGTGTTCATGATTCTTACTGCCTATCTCTTAGATCCTACGTGGTCTGTGGTGTGCATAACAATCGCTGTCGGGTTAGGAGCCTTTGCCTGGTCTGGATTTGCGTAAGTTGTTTCAGTCAAATTTCCAATCAATGCTGGTAAGGCTTTCTTGTGATATCTATCTGCGTATATTTCATTTAGGGTTAATCATCTGGATATAGCACCGCAACATGCCAGCGTATTGATGGGCATTGGGAATACATTTGCCACCATACCTGGTATTGTTAGTCCAATGTTGACCGGACATCTGGTGGTGAATCAAACCAGCGAGGAATGGAAAACGGTCTTCTTTATATCCGCCGGGATTTATTTAATCGGTTGTGTCGTTTATTGGTTTTGGGCGTCAGGTGAATTGCAAGAATGGGCCAAAACGCCTGAACAAAAGGCACTCGAGTTAAATCATAAAAAAGCCCACACTTATGCAAACGAAGCCATCACAATTAAAGATGAAACAACAACTCACTAATTAGTGAGCTCGTTCCTTTCCTCTTCCTTCTTTCCCTTCACTTTCGAACACTGCTTTCTGTAAATATGAAAAAACATTTAGCTATAAGTTATTAGAACGTATACATACCATGTTTATCAGTAATCTATCTACAAAGGAAAATAAAAAAAACGAAAAAAAAAATCACATTTGCATTTTGGCCCATATTGGCAATCATACCACATGCCCTACGAAAGGATAAGCATTTACCAATTGCATCATTTCGCTTAGCATGTTCAGCAATGGGAGCTCATGGAAGATCTCATGAAATAGACATTTTTCCATTCCGCTTAAGATTCTTAGTCCGGTTTTCAAGTGACCGATAATTACGAGTGTTCGAGCAGATGGAAAAAAGAATTCATTGAATCGAATGCAATATATTTCGTCGTATTACAAACTAATGCACAAACACAATATTTAATCGTTTAAGTGGATTAAAAGGCTGAAACCAGTACAATCTCGATCGACCAACTAGAGACTTTGTGTGATACCTTACCTTATCATAAACCATTTGCGGCCGAGATATTAGTTCTACGCAACCGCCAAAACGGTGTGAGAAGAACATACCTTTTATGATACCATTCGCTTCAGGATTATTACACCCTATACCATATCTCTAGTACAAGGCACGTGGATTCGTTTGTGTATGCAGCACTCAGAAGAACTGAAGATAAATCTATATTTTTGTAGCCTATATGTCTATCTGTCTGTTGAAGTCTGTGTTCATGTGTTTTTATGTTCCACGTACAGCTCGCAAAGTTTTGAGATATTTTGACAAAATTCACTACACGAACACACTTTGACCTATGAAATGAATCTTCAATGAATACGAAAAGTGAGGATAGGATGGGAGCATTTTTTGAATCCTTTCTCCTATGTATGTTCTTAGCAAAACTATGCCTTTGCATGGCAATAAGTCTACACAGTAATCTATTTTTCATATCCCTGCCCATATAAGAATTCTCGTGCAAAGGCAAAACGGCAGCAAGATATGATTTTGAACATTTTCATGCCCGAGTTAGCTTAGAACTTGTATTGACTAAAATGATATTTAATGGTCGACGTTGTAACTTGTCATGTTTATGTTTGCTTCAACGCGTAAAATTCGTGAAACATCGGAGCACTTGTACGGCACATATTCTTGATTAGCATAAACAGCATAAATTGTTTGTCAGTCGAAATTTGTTCATTAAATTCATAACAATCGACTGACAAACATGACAATATGATAAATTGTTTTCAATGAAAAAATTTTCTAATTATGGACAGAGTAAGTGCATGTCAAAGTTTATTATCTCAATTGTAGTCGCAATCCAGCTCAGTCCGTTTGTTCGCTTTTCCATTTTAATATGAAAAGATTCATATGAAGTTAGATGAAACCGTATGGGACTAAGCAGAGACGCGTTCTAATTCTATTATAAATCAGTGAAGACGTGACGAACAATCTCTTCCTGGAAAATAATTTCCACATTGCAGCGCACTCACTCATTTTCCTTGTTCAGGTGAGGAAATGCGAAAAGAAAACATGCTGGCCATAGTTGAAGATACGTTTGTTCTTTCAATCACTCTTTTAGTTCCAAATTACATATATAAGTCCGTATGCATGTTGCATACTTTATAATTTTGGATCAAAGCCAAAAGAAAAATACAAAAAACAAATTTTAATGACGAAATTCTTTAAATATTTAAGGTGTATGTAGAAATATATTCATATAGAAGCTTGGTATGGCGTGAAAATTTCCAAAGTTCTCATCAGTATAGAATATAAAAAAGACATGAGAGAATATGTATATAGTTGAAGTTGCGATAGCCTTAGTCGAAAATGGAATTGAATTGAATTAAAATCCATAAATCATACAAAGGCACCAAAAATACATTGCCATTAATGGGGAAATGGCAAAGTGGACGCTAATCTATGTCAATATCTTAGTCTTTACTCTATTTCGAAAACTGAATCTCTATAATTGGCCCAATTCCAAGGTAGTGCAATCTAAACTGAATGTATTAAGATGAAGAGACACACGCGCACTCCTACAGACATAAATACGTGTACTATAATCGTAATCATATATACATATGTGGATATATATACATAGATATAGATATAGATATAGGTATAGATATAGATATATATAGACAGATGTATTACAAAAGAGTGAATTTCGAATTGAAAACTTTTCAAATTAATAAGAAGTACATGCTCCCTTTTGCAGAGCCAGGGCTCGACTTGTGCATTCAACACGATTAGCCTATGAATATTGAGGATATGTTTGAAAACTGTTCAATTATTGGCATTGCTTATGCCTATTACGAACCGGTGCCATTGAGAATGTAAAGGCTTTTTAAAAGAAAAAAAGAAAAACAACATTCGGAGTCGAGTGTGAATGAATTGTTTGTGGGAGATTCCAAATTGATCAAGAAATCGCCATTTATTTGCGAGAGTTCAACCGTATTCCCTAAGACTCTTAAAGACCGCTGTTTTCCGTGGCACCATCCTAGCATATTACTTCCGCTTGCATGCATTTGTGTCTTTTTTGTTGCAACGAGTTTAGGACATTTCTTTATTAGTTTTCAATGACACCCGGCACTCTACGTCTCCTTTCGCGGCGGTTTCTGAAGCATTCTGTTTACAATATTGTCCGCAATGCTCTTCCCGTGGGATCCGTACCGTACTTCCCGTAGCTGTCTAGGATTCCAACCGTGTTCGACCACATACTCCAAACTATGTAAGTATATGTGTGTGATAGTATATTTATATGCGCTATCTTAAACAAATAAGTATTCGTTACGTTTTATTGGATATAATATAACAGATCAAATGACAATGGGGTGCGCGCTCTCAGGGGAAAAGATTTGGATTGAGCAGCAGCTTACAGGTGGATGAATAAATAAAACCAAAAAGTCGACAATTTGGTTACCTAAGCTACGGTGTGGTGAGTGAAAGAAGCAAAGACCGATTTTGGACGAGAATGGCGCTGAATGCGATGAGCACACTTGACTCCAATCTACAAATTCTCGCGAATCAAAATTTCTGCTACCGAATGACAGCTTATCGAACCTTGCAGGAGTTCGCGCCATTTTTGAACTATTAAAGTAAAACTGTCATTGCGTCATTGCGACTTTCAGCGAAAACTAAAGTTTGAGAAATGAATTTCAAACGCTTATCCTGCACATTTGCTGATTGGTTGCTGGCGAGCTATGAACAAGCCAATGATTTTTTAAACGAATGGGATGATACTCATGCGTAAAGAAGTACATCTAAGTCGCATCTAAGGCTCCGAAAACCCAAGAGAAATAATTGATTAGAGCAGCTGTGACTACAACGAGCAGCAGTTAGGTCCAGCTTTTGGAGTTGCGGTCTAGTTAAGAAATACTATTAATAAAAATGTTGGCGGTTTAACCGTTACAGTGAAATCTATGCAAACCGTGTTGATTACATTTTGTAATCGAAAATCGATCGTGTGAGTGTGGAAGGGGTTTATTTTCATCAAGACAGCATTGCCGCCATAAAGCTCTTGAGTAACGACTTCATTGCAAGATTGATTTAAAAAGACAACTATTATTGAAGGAATCTGTAAGAAGTTACAGTCGCGTAATTGCGATTACATAACATGTTAGACCTTTGCTAAAAGGTGTTTTTCTTTCTTCAAGCAACATTATCTTTCTGTTGAACAGTAACTCGACGGTTTCCGCCAGATTGTTGTTTATAACAGCTACAGCTGCGCAAACGCAAACCATTCTCCCTAAATTCTTTTTAATGGAGCCGCAGCAAGGTTAGATTTTTGATTTTCGTTAATTTCGAAACATTTCATCTATAAACGGATAATCGCTAAATTGACCACATAGGTGTGTTAGACCTATGACGAATGTTTGCTTATGTGTTATTTTATCAAATTTCAGAAAAAATTGTTTCATTTATGGCTGAGAAACAATAAAAAAAAACAATTTTCTATTTTTTTTTTTATATGCACTATCTGAGAATAACGGTATGTTAGATTCCTTTTTTTGTTTGCCACACTTGGCAAAGCACAGACTTCGTCGAACATGAATCTTTCTCTTAAGTGTATATACGCTTCATAAGTGCAAGATTTTAAATTGATGTAGCCATGTCTGTCACTGTGTCTACCTATACAATATATATTTGATCTAAAAATCATTTTTGATTTGCTTCCAAAAACATCTAGACGACTTATAAGAGGAGTCTTGCGTATATATCAAAGTCTAATACAAATATGTCTCTTGGGGTATTTGTGTATAGCGAGCGTAAAGAACACCGAACTGACAACGCGGGGACAGACACAATTAACAAAATATTTTACAATTTCTATGGCTTACTTTGAAGAACTGCTCTAAGGCAAGTACAAGGTTATTATGTGCTTTTCTTCTTTTGTACCCTAAATGTTCAGCTATTGTAACGTTGTTATTGTATTGAAACAGAATATTATTGCATTTTGTAATTTAAAAGGAAGATGGAAGCGCTGCAGAGACCCTTCATGATCAGTATTACTTTTTGAATCGATTTATGTATGTCCCTTTGTCCATCTGTCTGTCCATATGTCCGTCTTCTCATGCATATAATTCTTGGAGTAAGCACTTTCCCGCGAACTGATATTGAAAATGAGTCAAATTCCTTGATGGTCGCGCCTACCATGTAACATAAACTGGGAACATATAAACTCATGTTTTTTACATAAATGCAAAAAAAAGCTACGCCCATCCAGTATTGTAGAGTACCAAAATTTAGTTTTTTCTTTCGTTTCTTTAGTTTTTTTTTTTTTTTAAGATAAAAGTGGTGAGAGCAAAAGATTCGAACAGAGCTGAATATAATTTTCCTATGTGTTTTATTTATTTGTTTATTCGTTTTATTTTTTTTTTGTGTTTTTGGTTTTTGACAAATGTAAAGTACAAGTATATACTTTTCCACCCACCTTTACTCTTACCTGAATAGTATTTTTAGACAAAGACTCCCCGTTATTGCCGACTTTTACAATGATGCAACACGCGAGGTCACCACGAAACACGTAGAACTCAATTTACATAGAAATATGATGAAGGTGTTCGCCGGAACGGTTTAGTGCTTCGAATTTCAATTTCGAAGTCGAAATTATTATTTAATTCACGCGAATAGGATGCATGCGAGCAAGACTCACAGTTTGCTGTTCATTGCAAATGTAAGAGCAACGATGCTTTCTAGTAAATATGAAGTTGAAGTTTGCGAATGTATAGGAGACCCATGAGAGAGAGAGAGGGTGGGGAGGGGGGGGGGGGGGAATTATTTCTGCGATCTTTTATTATTATTATTATTATTATTATTATTATTAAAAGCTCTACCGCTTGAGATTTGAACCCGCGACCATTGAATTGCTAGTCGAGACTCTTGACTACTCGGCCACTCAGGCGGATACGATCTTTTAAAAAGAACCCTTAGATCCCCCTAAGATTATGCTAACTATCAGGGGCTTCGCTCTGTTCTCAATAAAACTACTGCTGAGTGTATCCAATATATGTTGTTTGCTTGATATAAGATGCTTGGGGTGTAATGTGTTAGTGTAAAGGTGTATATAAAAATGTATGATAAATTAAATGCTCTTCAAATTGGCGTATCTCGGTTAAGACGGCTAAACTGTAATACGCATTATAGACGTTACGAAGATCATATGTACGTTTGCTCGGGATGAGATTCTCTCTGCTAGTCTACTTTTTTTCTTTTTGCTAGAATGTGTACAGTGATGAAAAGCGAGATAGAAGGCGTTTTTAATTCACTGAACATTCCTATGATAACTGAAAAGCTAAAAACATTTTGCAATTTTTCTTTTGTCAGTAACTTACGTGATGGTAAACATTGTCGATGCAGAATTTAACATAGAAGATAGTCACGGCCATGAAGAGACTATAAGCGAAGGAGACCTACGAAGCCATCAACAAGTAAGAAAATGTGTTGCATTTTGACATTAGAGCGATTTAACTTTGCGAGTGCCCGACAAATTGCTACAAGCTGTATAGTGGTTTTTTTTTTTTTTTTTTTTATCTTATTTTTTATGATCAACCAGCCACTCGGGGGATGTCTCCTATATATAGAGTGTAAATAGAATGATCGTCAGATAGAAGGAAGTGACGAATGGGAGCAAGTGAGGCTGTAGTCTGGAAGATGTTTGGCCGATCGGTAAGTGCTATGCTTCTACTTGCCGAGCATTCATTACAACTGCGACCATAGGCCAATCATATAATTTAAGTATGCCCTACCAATGCAATGGGAACTCATCTGGCGTCTGCTGACTTGATAGTCGCTCTACTTATCTGCTTACCCATTGATTAATTGGGAATCTTTTCAATGGTGCGAATTAAACGTTGAAATTAATATATCGATGAATTTTGATTAGCAGGTTGACGAGAGGTGATATGCCAACTGCCAACTGCCACCTGCCACCTGCCACCCCACAACCGCAGCATGCGCAGCGGCAAAGCATCAATTACGTGCATAAGTGTTCTAACTGTCGGCAGCGCATTCTATGTCAGTTGCTATAATTCACCACCAATACCACCATACTTCACCCACTGACTGTAACTCAGTTCACCACAACATATTCATAGCACACATAGAATTTTATATAGGTACGCAGATGTAAAGTTTTGTTGTTTTTCTAACAATGTCAGTCAGTATCAATACTCAGAGTCGAGAAGACGCATATCACAAAAAATTTAATAAATAAAATTAATTTGAAAAATGACCACCGCAACGACGAACGAGGATTGGATACAAGAAATAGCAAATCTTGGAAAGGGCAGCAATCTGCTCGGCAGCGCGAAAAATTCTTACAGTGAAATGAAAGTTTCGGAAACAAATAATTATGAAATGTCAATGCAAACGAATCAATTGCTTCCTGATGGCAGTCAGCAAAGGTAACAATAAATTTCAAATCGCTAAGATGCTCAATATGGGTGTTAATAGAAGGCGAGGCACACAAACTTTCAAATGCATCTACTTCGGCACGTAAAATAACGAGCCGTGACCTTTAAAATCCTTACATTTAAAATCGGAGTATCATCGCGTTATATGGGAGGAGTTAAGTACTTGAAACGGACATGTAAGACTCGTACCGGCAGACATGTACTTAATACATGTTTGCTGCACATCTAAGACACTAATCATTTATGCTCTTATAATAACATATTCTTATTATTTTTATATAGTGAAAGTGTTTTGGAAAATATTTGCACAAAAATTTGGCTCAATACCAAGAGAATTTACAAAATTTATTAAAAGAACAAAAACAAACGGACGAACGAACGAACGAACAACAACAACAGCAAAATCAGAAGATGAATTTGTTAGTCACCCATCATTGCAGCGTCTCACACACGCATTCACTTGAAACAAATTCCGACCTCACACTAAATATGAATATACATAGAAAAGTTATTCGCATAACAATTTAACGCTCGTCCATCTATCCATACACCTGAATATTGCCGAAAGTATCTTAAGCAGAAGCTACCCTACACACATATATAGTATGCGAGTATATACGCGTATCTAAGTATTTTCGTATTTGAAAACAAAAAAAAATTGTCTATTTTTATCAGTTCTTCTTTGATAAGTTTTTTTCTTCTTTTCGATATGATTCTATGCCCGACATAACCGGCACTCTATAAGTTTGAGAATAAACTGATTTAGTCAGTCTTTTCGTGAGAGTTAATGAACTGAGCAAAGACTGGACCGAAAAGGGTGGGTGGTATATAATAACATAAACATAGTTTCCGGTTGTCTCGTTTTTGTGTTTTTGTTTCGCATTTAGTGGCAAAAGAAAACTGGGTTTAATGGATCGATATTTTGATCTTGACTAGTGAATGTCCAATATTCGCCTCAAGACGGCAATAGCTTTCTTCTTTGTTGATTTGAAATTTTTTGAGAAAAAGAAATTGGCAAGAATAAAATACACACAAAAAACAACAAAATGTATGCAATCAGACGCACACAAATACTTTTATGACGTAGTAATAAAAATTTGAGAAAAAAAAAAAAAGACGAAAAATGAAACAAAGACACTTGTGTGTTGTATACGTATTTATGTTGATATATCGTATTTATGTTGGTTTTATTGTATTATATCATAGTAGCCGTAAATTAAGGTGGCAGTGAACGCAAGGGAAATGACGCAATCAATATTAGGAATATACATGCATACATGTGATGTGTGCAACTATCTGTTGTGAAAGTGAAGCAAACTATTTGTTTGTTTTCCGTCTTCTTTGTTTAGCAAAGCGTTTGAAATTAATTTTAAAAGTACTCTCGGCACTCGCGGCGCATGAACATCTTGGATTAAATCGCAAATTTTTTACAATCCACGTTTTTCCTCATTACTGCACTAGAACCGATTATTTCGAAGATTACGCAGTTAATGGTTTTTAGCACCCCTCACTTGCCCCGACTTTTTCTTCAGCTATTTTGGTGGATGGCAAACGGGAAATATAACGAAAAACATAACCTACGCAAATACTCACTTGATATATCAAAATCGAACTTTAGCATACTACGCATAATACACTTAATAATAGAATAATTGTCCTATCTAAGTAACTTTTGAGTCTTTGTTAGTTCTATGGAGCGGACCTGAATAGGCCAAGCTTAGAGCACGTAAGAGCGAATTCTTCACGCAGACGAAATTCGTTCATTTATGCTTCTTTAAGAGGACGTATACGAGGCCTTCATTGCAAAGTAATTAACAATTAACGTTTATGTTCCATAGTCCAGAGATATCCATAACTTTCTCATCATTTTGAAAAACACGATGTCCGTTCTGTTTGTGCGCTCGGGAAACATTTGAAACTCCATAAAGTATTTATGCGACCAACCTGTCTGCCTAATTTATCTATGGTTTTCAAGAATGTTTACAAGGTTCATGAATACGTAAATGAAAAACAAGCAAGGGTCGTCCATTCTTTTAATGAAATCAAGCTGGTATAGTGTTGCATTGCAATATATGGCGTGAGGTGGAAAACAGAGTTTCCCCCCTCCCTTCTTTCTATTTTTCTTAATCTTAGTTGTTGTTCGTACGAGAGAATGTCCACTTGAGCAGACGAGAAGGTAAAAAGAGCGACTGCGAAGTTATTGTTATCGGGTTCACATCCCAAGTGCAATAAAATTTGCTTTCGTCGTAACTGTAGAGAGTGATCAGCCGACGCAGCCAAGTCCTATTTCGTGCTCTTTCTTTACTTCCCTCTGCCCCCATTGTGTTACTTTGACAAGGGTTGGGCCCATGAGCGATTAGAGTCCTATTCAAACAATTGGTTTCGAATTCTTTCTTGACTTAAGAGACGCTCTCGAGATTCGAACAACGCCAAGAGAAACAACGAATTTCTAAATTTATCTTTTGTTTACGCTTCGTACCTTGTCATAAATCGTCTGAGGCATTTATGGCGCAAAAAAAAAATGAAATAATTTGTGTTTTTTTTGCTTGAACAAAGCTGCAGACACAGATGAACGCAAAGTAATCCGCATTCGCTTAAACTTGACTTTTTAAATTACTTTTACTTTTTTTTTTTGTTTTTTTTTTTCAGCTTTCAAGCTTCCAACGTACAAATACCAGGAATTTCGCAATTATTACCATCTTTGTATCTTTGCGGCGCCAGTGTTATCTCGGACAAAGCTCTCGAAGACCTAGCTATCAGTTTTGTGATAAACATCGCACCAGAGCTACCAGACACACCTCTTCCTCATTCTAATTCTGATCGTCATGTTTTGTATTTACGCATTAATGCTTTTGATCTACCGAACTCCAATCTCTCCGTACATTTTGACGAGGTGACGGATATGATTGAAACAGTCCGTCAATCTGGTGGAAGAACTTTAGTTCACTGCGTAGCTGGTGTTAGCCGTTCAACTACGTTTTGTTTAGCTTATCTGATCAAGTATGCCGGCATGAATCTACGTGAGGCATTCTTTCACACTAAAGCCATACGCCCTCAAATACGACCAAATTTGGGATTTTTTCAACAATTGCGCGCATACGAACAGCATTTACATGGTGCTGTATCGGTAAATATGGTCTACTACGAGTGTACACAGTGCAAAATTCCGGATGTTTACGAAACTGAATATAGAGCCATGGAAGATTTTTATCAGAAGCAAAGAAAATTCAAACGTTTACATAAATATTAAATATAATAATGACGTACGTGTTTATATAGAAGAACGGCCTTACAAGAAGTGAATATTTTATAAATCTTTTTACCTGAACACATGTATATTATGTATGCAGATAAACATTCCTATCTTTTGGAAAAATATTACTTATTACAAATATATATATATATACATTTTTTATATTAATACTATTGTTAATGCTACAATTTCTTTCTCATTTAATGTAATTCAGCATTTCCTAGTGCAAGGTACTGACTACTTATTCCCATTGCAAATAAGCATCCGAGTTCTCAGAGAATAATCAAAATTTTCATTTTACATTAATTGTACGTCTTAAGGTGCTATGAGAATGTGATCGGCATAAACGTATAAGCGTGATGTGTTTTCAAACATTGAAAACGCTCTCAGTATTCTACGGAGGGTCTATACCGCGTTTATTTATTTATTAGCAATATACCGTACGATGTAATTGCGCAAATTAAAATATCTAAAAAATTGACGTTGACAGTGAATGGTGGATTTTGTGGCATTCACACCTATCTATAAGGGCTTGAAGAGATTCACTATTTGCTTGCGTAAATCATGAATTTCCGAAATGCCACAATTTATGATAATGGGGGGTAATCAGACATTGTTGCTCATCGTAAGATATGCGTGTATGTATGTATGTTTGTGAAGCTGGGAATACTACCTACATGAATTTAATCTAAAATTATTTTTAGTATTTGTAATAACTTTACGTTTCGCAATGCTAGTGCATAATGACTCGATGGAAAACGTATCATGGTCAACGTTATCAAATGCCCAGAACATTACAAATGCCAAAATGTCTCTCAGTTAATATATAAGAGTCTCTATGAAATTTTTTGTTAAATTTTTACAAAAATTCGTTTTAGTTTAATAAAATATTTGATAGATAAACGAGGCATTCCTTTCTTTTCAATCTATTTTCAAATAAGTGCGATAACGTAACCGCAAATAATACCGATTTTTAAATTCGCCTAAAAGCTCTTAAAAAGTACGATGGAGAGAAACAATGAAACCAGAAACCAAAGCTCTTTTTATAATCAAACACGAATATTGAAAATTTTCGCATTTGTCAAGATATATAGCATAGTTTCAGGCCAAATAGTAATATTGATCGCAAACGCATTATTGTCGATTCGAGATCTAAAAAAATTATTGCGCAAAAACAAGTTTTTATTACGTTCGAAACTTTGAAAATCACTCGGAGATCAATGAAACTTTATTGAAAGAAAGACGACGAAATATTAACATAATTAAAAAATTCATTTTAACATAAATAATTGACACAATACAAATATGATTGGCAAATATATAAAACAATAGCATAGCATTAGGTGTCGCGAAATATCAGTGTAAGCAATTAACTTCGACGCGATCACAGAAGACAGATAAGAGAAAATATAGATAAAATAATGTCTTTACAGATAAAAAAAATATCAAAATGCATATACATATATATTAAAACTCTATTGAAATCTTTGAAAAAAACTTTTCATTCGACAATGTTTCTTTAAGAATTTGATTTCAAATTTGTGTTGATGTGGGTCTTACAATCCCTAAAACCCCAAAGGCAGCAATAAAAGCTGCTAAAATATTATAACTCTTAATAGCAGTGGTTAATCAATATGTCTAACGTTAGAGAATCGTTAACTCGATGGAATGGAGGAGATGCTCTCGTCATTTCTATAAAATTGAATTTGAAAAACAGTTAGTATACCCTTAAGGGTACAACGAAGCTTTAGAGATTGACTGTGCAAAAATCTTTCATTTGGAGTATCGTCCATCAACAGCCGTTTGTTTTTCGACGTAAAATAAGACTTGAGGAAGTGGCAGGCAAGAAGAAGCAACATCTGGAGAATAAAGCAGCAGGTGAAGTAAAGCATTCTATTCAGCGTTTCGACCAGTATTGTAGCAGAATGCATAGAGCATCGTCGTTCTGCAGAATTATTTTATCATACGTTAGCGCCATTTCGTTTTAATGCTGTTCGGTAGCGATCACCCCTGATGACTGTATTCTTTTGAGAGCTTTTAACGTACTGCCCCTCTCTCTCGCCCTCTCTCACCCTATGATAAGCATTTGCATTCAATTTTAATTAATACAAATTATTGTGTTTTAGCTATTGACCGATTCATTTTGAAGATTTCATTCTTTGAATATTATGGGCCAATTGCGTCCATTTTCAATTCCGATATGTGGTCTTGCAATTAAAATAGATTTACCATAAGTAGGTATTATATGTATGTTCAGCGCCACTATGCAATTTTTGTGAGAAAGAGACGGAATATATAAATTTTGTTGGTAATAGTGACTTTTGGGATGCGCTACATTGGGATAAAATTTTTGTTTGATGACTCATGCTTTTTTTGTGGAATGAATCACGCCTTTTATGGCGTTTGCGCCCACCCGAATTGGAATATCAAACGCCAATTGGAACAGCAAACCCAACGGAACATCAAAATCCGATTGGAATATTAAAACCCAATTGGAAGAAGGCAACCCATTTGGAATAAAACAACCAATTGGAACTCCTGGAACCAATTGAAACAATACCCGGGACAATGACACCCAATCCAATTATTGAAATCCAATTGGACTTCGATATTCAGTTTGGGTGCCTTATTCCAATTGGATTTTAATATTTAAGTGAGGGTTTTTGATATTCCATGCGACTCTAATCTTCATTGTTCCAATTGGATTTCAATACTCCAATTGGTTTTTGATATTTCCCCAATTGTGCTTCACTGTTCCAATTGGGTTTTAGTACTCTAATTGGGTTCTCTTAATCCAATTGGGTTTTAATGTTCCGATTGGGTTTTAATATTTCCCCAATTGGGTTTTGCTATTATTCTACGCGTGCTTCAATTGGAGTCTACGCACATTCCTATTGGGTTTAGGAACGTTAGGACGTGTTCGGATTGGGCGTAGTGCGATTCCGATTGGATTCTATTAACATTCCACTCGGGTTTACTGCAATTCCAATGTAAGACCGTTGAAAACAATACATTTATGCATGTGGTCTTCGCAGTTAATGTATAACAAAATGTATAATAAAAGCGTTAAGGCTTATTTTAGGTATACAAGGTCAACGCAACTGAAGAATGAATTTTGGAAAATTTTGATTTAACATCCCAGTAGGCACAAAGGATATCAAAGGAAGTGCTATGGACGAATATATGCAATACACTGGAGGACAAATCTATAAAGACTATCTTACAAGTGATCTTAGAAATAAACGGAGCTTGATCCATTTAATCTATGCGACAAGTATTTCATTGTCATTATGCCATTACTTCGAGCATTCTCTTCTCACTTCTGAATCGAATATATTGCGTACTAAAACTGACACATCAAATGTTAAGATGAAGTCCATCCTTTGGGAGAATCAATGGACTAAAACAGGAACTGCAAAAATACGCAATATTAATAAAATGCCTGAGCTTCAGACTAAACAATAAGATAGGGAAATGACTAGCATGATCCGCAAAGTTGCATGATACAGAAGGCAGATAAATTAAGAACACAGAGAGTGCAAAGAAAAAATGCTTAGACTGATGTAATAAACATATTGCAGATAGACTGGAATATATGGTGGAGTCATAAGTAACGTCCGATGCAGATATTTTCCATTTTCCAATTCCATTGCACCCTCCCGTACGGTCGTATGGATATAACTTTTAATAAAATTTCCACAACAACAACAACAACAACAACAACAAC